>RJVU01014363.1:2725353-2767397 GCA_003731715.1 Anabarilius grahami | reverse complement strand
TTTTATGTAAATAGTTCAGATAAATCCACCCCGGATGGATTTCAAAATTCTCCTGCACACATTTATCTTCTGTTCTGTTCTCTTATTCTTATGGTGCTCAATAAAGTAATTAAACAAGAGTAAACTGATGGTCTGAAGTCTGGCTTCTCTAGACTGTGTGACAGAGTACATTCAGAACGGATGTGGTGATGTCAGCATGTCAGAATAGTTAATTCATTCTTTCCAGTTATAATAGGATTGAGCATGTAAGCCTATTGCAACGTATGAGAAAATAGATTTGTATGTTCATCCCATAAGCCAGAGTGTGTTAAAGTGAATGCCTCACATTGTTCACAATATCATTTTCAACTAGTTAGCAAACACCTGAAAGAGAGATACCAAATATTTCCCTTTTATTTTATAGCTGTGCATTGCTGATTTCGCCTACATGCCGATTAATAATATTTGTGAGCAGTGGTTATAATAAATGACATATTTTTGGGTATAAACCCCAGTTTTTCCAGTGGCAGGATTCGCAACGCACAAACAGCATTTGGTATTCTGAGTCTGGCTGCAGTTGCACACAGAGTCAGTAAAAAATCATCTTGGGTTTAATCCTTCATTCAATATAGAAACACACACACACACATATACTTGCAGCTCAATTTCATGGGTTTAGAGAACAAGAATGGCTGCTGTTTAGCCTCACTGATTCATGTAGAGCAATTCACAGCAGGAAAGATAGAGAGAGACAAGCAGAAATTAAACACTCATATGTACTGGTCTATGATAATCTGCAACACTCTCTTTCTCATGCATTATGCTGGTGTAATTACTGATGTGTGAACAGCTCCACTTATGTGTTTACAGAAAAGTACAAGGCAAAACGTTTTTGTCATAAAACCTACAAAATGTGCTTAACATCTATATTTGAATGATTTTGCTAAAGTCAAAAATATTATTTAATTGGACTGTCTTAATCTGAATACATTAGCTTGCACCAATTAAAGTTATGTTTAAAGAAATCATTCACAAACACCATAGTTAAACACCATACTGAAGATGTTGTTTACATCTACCCATGATGCCTCGGAAGCTGAAACCTGATAATTGTAAGGTGCATTACGTTTCTGATACACGCTCTAAGCGGTCGACCAATCACAACAGACTGGGCCAACTGACCAGTCAGAGCAGTCTGAACCTTCCAAAAATTCTGGCTTTAAAGAGACAGGAACTAAAACAGAGCATTTAAGGCAAAGGGTAAAAAGAAGTTCTGCACCAATGTGAGCTACAGTATGGGAAAAAAATATATTTTTTTTATTTAATTCATGTAAATGTGTTCTAAGAGACTAAAAGTAAAAAGTAAAATAACGAACTATTATATGAGCATATGGGCACTTTAAAACGTTTATGTAAAAATAATTGCATACACAATATGTATTCTTTGATAGAAAAAGAAAGTTGATGCATGAACAGGAGACTGAGATAACAAATATGCAGAAAAGAGAACGAGAGAGAAAACAATGCTATCTGGTGGAATTAGTTGGTGTGAAAGCTTTGGATGGGAATTTATGGAGCGGAAACTAAAGTTTAAGAGAAGTCGGCCATCCGATGCACAGCATATGTTCATCATCCTGTTACTCAGTTTTCACATTTTCATACAGTATGTTTATCTGATAAAAACAGCAACAGAAAGGAAATGAAAATGGGTAAGACAGAAAAAGAGCAGAAGTTTACCATCTTGTTATTTGTATAATTTCTTGAATTGAAATGCTTTCTACCATCTCTTACTTGTTCCTTGCAGAGCCATTTCAGTGTTTGTGTTATTAAAGCCATCCTGTAGTCAGTAATTTTAACCCTTAAAGGGTTAGTTCACCCAAAAATGAAAATTCTGTCATTAATTACTCACCCTCACGTCATTCCACACCTTTAAGACCTTCGTTCATCTTCGGAACACAAATTAAGATTTTAGTTTTTATGAAATCCGAGAGCTTTCTGACCTCTGATAGACTGCAACGTTATTACCACTTTCAAGGCCCAGAAAGGTAGTAAAGACATTGTTAAAATAGTCCATGTGACTACAGTGGTTCAACCTTGATTTTATGAAGCGACGAGAATACTTTTTGTGCGCAAAAACAAAACAGTTTTTCTTCTCTTCCATGTCAATCTCCCACGCTGTTCACGTTGTAAACACAGTGCAGTGCTTCCGGGTTCTACGTCAGAATGTCGGCTCATTTTTGGGTGATCTAAACCTTTAAAACTCATATTTGATTACCAAAATGATACATTTAAATGTTTTTTTCCTGTGAAAATAATTTCTTAATGCCTTAAAATAGCTTGAATGAAACCATGAATATGCAAATTAGTCCCCGCCTCCATTCAGTCACAGCTCAGAATACCTGATCCACTCAGTCAACTTTACTGTAGTAAACCCTGCACAATGGCAAGTGGAAATACTGGTTTAAATCAGCTATACATATTTGATCCAGAAACTGATTCAGAAGAAGAAGTGGAAGAGTGAATTATACAGGGTCGTCTACAAGTCGATGTATCAGAATGGTAATGCGTTTTATGTATTGCTCTCTACGTGGGACACATAACAGTAATTTAATTGATATGACATGACTACGTTATCAAACAGCTAATAATGTGTTGGTAATGTTACACAAATCATCTTCCTGACAGACAGCTGCCTTCTAAAAATCAGCATCCTTGGAAACAACAACTTAGAACGTCAGTTGAGAAAGGCATACAGTTCATCATAACATCGTAATATACATCTTATACATAATTCACCCGCTATATTCCTAAATGTAAGGTTCATATCAACAGAAAAATATACTGGGATAACCTGACTTCTCTTGAGACTCCCCTACTTCGCAGCGACGATTTCAAACCGCGTTTTTGAGACTGTCTTTGGTTCACTGCAGTTTTAAGGAAAAAAATATGCTGTTGACTTATGAATTTGCACATGTTATGTCTTAAAGCATATTAAAAACATCACATAGGCATATAAAAAACATTCAAAACTTGACCTTAAGGGGACTTTAAGTGAAAGGGTGGTAGTTAGCATATGCTCATTAATGTTCAGCAAAAGAAACAGACTAAAGTGACACAGACAGGACACAGCAATTTTAGCTTCTATAGAGTCCATGAGTCCATGTACTGTCCGAGATTGTTAATGAGAGACGAACACAACACACGCCTCGCGAGCAGCGGAACTTTTATTATGCCACAATATATAACTCTGTCCTAGTGGTTTTTGGATATTTTACTGCAAAAATTGTACATATTAGAGCTTTAAGCAGAAGCAGATCGCCAGAAGCCCTTTCATATCACGCATCCTGTTGCACTTTAAGGAAGAGTTCAGAGTCAGTACAGCAGGTTGAGTTCAATTGTGTCTTATCAGTGCATCTCCTGCTAACTTTAATGTAATTATACCGCACTTTTGGTCCAAAGAAGACCAATCAGATCCTTTTGGAGATTTTTTGATATACAGAGTATAAGTAATTGAGTGCTATACCCTTTCAGATCTTCATTACGATAGGATAGGATGTTTCCATTTTGGTGGACATGTTCATTATTTGTCTTTATTTCACTTTGTGTATGTGTATGTTTGTGTGAGTAAGAGATAGGGAAGTAAAGCGAGACAGGTGGAGAGGTGAGATTCAATCAATGGCATTTAATTAGAAAGGGATCTGTCGAGAGTGATGTTATAGATCAAACGTCTAGTGGCGATGCAGATATCAGTGTCACTATGGATACCAACGTTGCCACGGTAGCACGGCGATAAGCCGACAGAGTCATTGTGGTCAAGTGTTGACTTTCATGCTTGGTTTGCATTGATCCAAACACAAACAAGCCAGTTCAAGCACTTTTACACTCAAAAGAAAACAAGGTCACAAAATGACACCCAATTGAAAATGTTACTGCTCTGAGGTTACTCATTTATACAGCACAACACATTTAACACACATTTAACCCTTGTGCTGTGCGTTCCTGATCAAAAACGACCAGCCTTTTTAAATTGCTTGTAATTTTACATATATAAAATTAAATAAATCAGCTAGATCAAGATTTGTGTAAGTGTTTGCATGTGTCTTGACAGCTATAAAGCCACAATAAGCTTGCAGAGCAAACTTGTCAAACTCTGACCAATAAGAAGGCAGTTTTACTCACATGTGACTTGCATAAACACATTTTGGTACACTATGAAATATATCCTTGTGAAAGCGAACCAAACCAAGAAAATACAACATTGTAACAAATTAAGTCCCTGTTTTGGAACAAAGCAAACAATCTACAGGTCTGAAAATGCACTAAATCTCTAATTATGCTGTATTATCTCCAAATTTTAGATTGAATCTTTTTGTCTACGTGCTTTCTTTCAATTAGTATAGGTTTTGTATTTATTTTTGGAACTGATTGATCATAGGCCTCAATGATCCTGTTTTTGAGTGAAAAAAGTTCACTCATGCTTATTCACCTGATAATTTTTTTTGTAGGCTGGTCATTTTTGATTGGGAACAAGGTGAAAAAAAATTCTTTTGGGAAGTTGTTATACCCAGTGTCAGCAAAGTCAGTAAGTGTTAGTCCAATGCAATAACATCAACTAGCATTTTCGGGAAACAGAAAATCCTATCCAGGTCAAAATGCCTGGAACACAACATGATGGTTAAAGTGAAACTTCATTCACAGCATTCTGTATTCTGATGTATTTCCCAGTCAAAATGGATATTCAGTGAGGGAAAAAAAAGTACTGTAGTATTTGATTTTATTCATCAGGAATTGGTTGGATTGGGAAAAGTGATTGTTACATACAAGTATGGTGCCGGATTGAATGAGAGTTTGGTAAAACTATCAGAGTTTGCTAAAACACAGACGACTGCTGCACAAACATAAACAAAACACAGCTCCTCCGTGAGACTTGAGGCCTCGCTCCGTTCCCACAGCTTTTGGCCCCGCAATTACTCCTATCGCCCCTCGCAGGGGGGTAACCTTGAGACTGCGCCTTCCAGGGGGGCCAGTCATGGCAGCTGCAGCATCTGGGGTTGAGGACAGACAGAAGGATGAGGAGAGACAGAGAGGAGTAAGGAAATGAAAAAAAATCTTGGTCCGGTTCCCGGACACACTGTCTCTTTGTCCTCAACCAGCCAAGAGGCTCTCACTTGCGGTTGGATGCGATGGTACTGGACGCTCCTCGGTGGACGGGTCAATACTCCTCCGCCTCCTGGCGAATGGCGATGCTCCTCCCCATCATGGCAGACAGCAGCAGGCTCTGGCCTCAGCAAATGGTGGCGACTCCTTCTCTCCCTCTTTGACCCAGGAGCACGGCAGCAAGCTCTTCGTCCCACCTGATCGCTCCAGCACCACCTCCTCAGCTCTGCGATCCCCCTCAGCAGCGAGGGTTCTCTGACAGCGTGTCCTTCCTTCCTCGCGGGTTTTGGCACCAATGTAACAAAGTTTGTTGATAAGGGAAGAAGGAGCCGGGAACCGGTGAATATCAAAATAAACACAAAATGAAAGTAAAGCAGCAGTCCCTCACAAATGACTGCCGCACAAACGTTAAAACAAAACACAACATAAAATCCAGGCCCGGTCCTCTGTCATCCTTCAAAGTCGTCACTCCTTTTATCCTTCCAGGGCTCCTCCGTGAGATGTTTTGGTTAAAGATTGCTGTATTAAGATTTTTCTTTATTTTCCAAAAATCTGTATTGATGAATCATGCACAATATAACCAGGAGTGTGCATTAAACAATCAAATTAGACCAACTTCAGAGTTTCGTTCTGACTTTAATGGAGATCTCAGTAATTTTGTTAATTTACTTTCTTTCAGACGTTTCACCTAAACTGTATGCAAATATAATGTTAATTGTTGACATACAGTATGAGTGACTAATGTTCATAACTGTCTTGCAAGAATTTCATAAGAAGTTTATATTTTTAAATTTGTGAATTTTGATTTCTAAGGTTGGTTTGAGCTCTGTTTTTATTCATCTATTTATTTTGAGACATTGTTGAGATCTGAGAAGCTTCCATTCATAGTTTGCTCTCAATTTTCTCTTAATGAAGTCTAAGAGAAACAATCTTATTTGCTCACTTTCCTACAGGCAGACCTTCTTTGATCTAAAAATGACATGCTGACAAATGAGATGAATGAAGGCAGGGAAAGATTGATGGATGGAATGAGATGACTAAAACCAGAAAGTGAAATGAAGGAGTAATTGCGGGCAAAAAGCAGGGACAAAACTGGGGGATATAAAGCAGGACAAGGGAATGAAAGCCTCTCGTCCTCTATGTGTCCTTGCCGTGATATCAGGAGATGGATGAGGGTTAATCAGGGCTCAATAATGAGACATTATTAAGTAATTGAGTCTCCCTGATTGACTGAGACCATCGCCTTCTCCATCACCATTACCATCTCTATCTCAGTCTCTCTCTAACCTGGCTATCTTTACGCTTTTCTTCCCCCAATCTTCTCTCAATTATACAACAAACTACATCCAGGGGTACACTAGTACAGCCCTCACAAATTGCAGAATTTATATTTTTCTTTGTTACTTGAATATTATATTAAATTAAATAAATATATGCACTGGGAATTTCAGAGTGAAGAACAGCGCTTTAATTATATACATGTTACGTGTTTCTTCCAGCATCTCAGTGTGGCTCTGGCTCCACACAAACTCAGTCTAGCCCCACCAGTTTGAACTGCCCGCTCTAAGCGGGACTCGAACCCGGGCCGCCCGAATGGGAGTTGGGTGCTCTAACAAGGAGGCTAAAGACACATGCACAGCTCTTACTAGCCTACATCTGTTACATCTGCATGTGCTGTTTGTTTGGGTTTCAAATAACTTACATTTGGGTAAGCATATCAAGTCTGAAGCACTTTGTGTGTCACAGCGAAGTGTTGCATTGTTATCATTTACATGTGTGGATCGCGTCTCAGCTGCTCGATTAACAAACTCCATCTCTGCATATGCTGTGAGTTTGGGTTGCTTATAACTTTCCTCTGGGAACACAATGTGTGTCATTTCACCAGATTTGTAACATAAATCATTTATAAAACTAAGCCAACATAGGAGAATACATCAATGCATTATTAAATATGTGAATTGTTGTTCATTGCGATTTCAAAAAAGTTTAAAACCTTGCCCTGAGTTAGCAAGTTTTATTGTCCATATGGCCTTGTTCAAGAAATTACAGTGGCTGTAGTATTTCTATTGTAAATATTAAAGATTAAGTGGACATTTGAATTAAATTTTGTTTGCCTAATATTAAACAACAACTTTTATTACCACAAAAAAATAAATATATATATATATATATATACTGTATATATATATATGTATGTATATGTATATGTATATATCAGATTACTCGATGTTTAGTTCACTTCGTATTTTGAATATGGAAGGCGGTCTGGCGGAAGCTAGATATTTTACTTCATAACTTGTTAAATATGGATATTTTTTTACACAAATGCATCACTTGGCTTCAGAAGGACTTTATTAACCCGCTGAGCCATGTGGAGTATGTTTATGATGGATGAATGTGGATAGAAGGACTTTCTTCAGCTCATATTCGTGACCTCTGTTCACTGCCATTATAAAGCTCGGATGCGTCAGGATATTTATTCATATATCTCAGATTGTGTTCATCAGAAAGAAGAAAGTCATATACACCTAGGATGGCTTGAGGGTGAGTAAAGCTTGGGATAATTTTCATTTGAAAGTGAACTAATCCTTTAATGTTTGGTTTTCATGTAGGGACATTCATAATGATTTTTACACTGTAACTCTACCCATCACAGAAAAAAATTCTGCATTTTTATATTTAAAAAAAACATAATGTAATATGATTTATAAGCTGTTTCCTCATGGGGACCAAAAAATGTCTGGACAAGGACACACACACATTCAAAAGTCAGGTTTGTTATTTACACCAATAAGGTGAATTGTTTCTTCATGCTCCATCTCTCTCTCCTTTTTTCTTCTGTTCTCTGTAATAGTAGAAACAGGGAGCAGGAGAGAAATTACTGCTTGTCACAACAGGCTGAATGAAGAGAAAATTGGTCTTTTATTTCCCTATTACCCTGGGATTAGCTCTTACCTACAGAGCTACAAGCTGTGTGTGTGTGTGTGTGTGTGTGTGTGTGTGTGTGTGTGTGTGTTCTTGTTTATATTACATCGTGGGGACCAAATGGCCCCACGATGTAATAAAAACCTGAGTTCACCTACATTGTGGGGACCAGGCAGCGGTCCCCACGAGGGAAATGGATTAATAAACATACTAAATTATGTTTTTTTGAAAATGTAAAAATGCAGAATGTTTCCTGTGATGGTTAGGTTTAGGGATAGGGGTAGTGTAGGGGGATAGAAAATACAGTTTGTACAGTATAAAAACCATTACGCCTATGGAGAGTCCCCACTNAGAGTTTGCGTTGTTTTGTATTTTTGAGCATATTTGTAATTTTACTTTACACTCCATATAGCTTTTATTTTATTTTATTTTTTTTATAATGCAACATTACTGAATATCCATCCATCCATCCATCCATCCATCAAGCCCCTGGTATGTGTTTGAAGCAGAAAGTTTTAGAAAACACTTATGCATGTGCATACACTCTTTCATCTTGGTGTCTGCTGTCAAATATGCAGACAGAAGACATCAGCTGACCTTTAACCACACAAACTTTCCCTCCAGTTTAGTGAGTCTTCAGTGGCATGGCTGTCAAAACACAACACTGCCAAAGAATTTAAAAATCCAGAAATAATAGGTGGCATGAAATAGAAGATCTAATTCCTGCAAAATGTAGAAGTGTAAAAAAAAAAGAAGAAAAAAAAGTGTGCATTCTGAAATTAGTTTTTCTGAGTTGGGAGGAACATAAATATATTTTCATTTTGTTATTTTGATATTCATAGTATTCACAATCTCTCTGATTGCTTGGTATTTTGGGAAGCAGAACAGAAAATGTTTGACATTTTTCTTTTAGCTCTGCCTACATAACTTCTGCTTCTCCAAATAATCAGCCTGGATATTGTATTCTTAGTTTCAATAATGTGGAAAATGTCTTTGTTTTGTTTTTGTTTATTGTTTTTTTGGGTTTTTTTTGGCAAAGAATTATCTTTAAATTGTTTTACTAATTTACCATTGCAGCAAAATCTAGGCACTGAGCACGTTTACACATTTAAAACATTTTAAATTGTTTGTGAAGGTCTGATGAATTTGTTATGTTTCCTCATTGTAGAAAAATTCACTAATTTGTCTAATTGTAATTTTGGGGTTGTATTAAAGTCGTAATTATAGACTCAATTTTGTCAATTAGTCGAAGCGCACATGCACATTAGGGATGTGACTCTCTTGACATTTGACTGACAGGAACATTTATAAAAGAATTAAATCAATTACATTGACCGAGGTGACGGTAAAATTGAACAGGCCTTTATGAATGTCAGTGTGGAGTCACGACTCACACCCGCAGGGATGTTCAGTTTATTATTGCTCTAATGTAGAAACAACTGGATCCATTTTTTATTGCCACATATATCTTGTTGTGTCATGATTTTATTATGCCTTCTTAATTGGTTGAAACTCCCAAAAGCAATTAATTCATTGCCAAGATAATTATAGTTTGTGTTTTAGGACTGGTCTTCCATATTTGCATCCTACTTTCTCAGCTAATATCTCTGAAATCTGATTATAACAGGAATACCATTAGAGGTCTTGACTTTCAGATAAACTTTCTCTTGATTTCAGTTTTGCGTCAAGTTAGGACAGGGATAGATTGCTTCAGTACTGGATATGATAGATGTTTAATAATCTACAAGACAGTCTTCTGTATCTTAATGTTTTCATTGTGAATGAGAATTGTATTACATTGTGGCATGTCTGGACTATTTTAATTTGAGAAAGTCATCACAGGGTTATTTCAGTTAACTAAAACTAAAACCATTAAAAAACTTTTTTGTTACTTGAAATAAAGGTTAAATGATATAAAATAAGTATTTTATTTTATTTTAGCTGTATTTGCCAGAGCAACATTTCTCATTTTCATTTAGTTAAACTTGATGTACTAAAATAATTAAAACTTAGATTAAATTAATAAAAACTATATATACATATTTTTTTTAAAAACTAATTCAAAATATTTAAAAAATTAATACTATCTTAAAGATGCTAACAGAGTTGTCACAAGGTATATTTCAGTATATTTTCTTTCTTTTTTTTTCTTCTAGTGGTGGTTTTGTGGGTTGGTGTTAGACATCTAATTCAAATACCTCTGAAGTACTTAAAAACAAAGTATTTAATGATAACTGCTTCAGTTCAAATTCGGTTATATTGGTCATTTAATGGCAGGTTCCATTGTTAAACTTACCTCATGCCCTGGTGTTGTCACAAAACATCAGAAATTTGAGTAAAAAAAAAAAAAATGGAGTAAAAAGTGACATCTAGCCCCAGTACAGTTCCTACTTAAAACATTTTGTGCGTTGTATGATCTCTGCTACACTGTTGACAGCAGGGCTTGACATTAACTTTTTTTTCTCATTGCACTGTGGCACAGTTTTTTTCCAAAATTACTAGCCACTCAGCATTTTCACTGGCCACAATTTTGACATCGATACCATGGTAAAAACTGCCAAATAGATATTTTTAATATTATCTCATAATTTGGCAGCAGGTGTATGAGGCTGCTGTCACTTTAAAGGGTTAGTTCACCCAAAAATGAAAATTATCCCATGATTACCCCCACCATCTTCTTTCAGATGAAAACAATCGGAGATATTTTTTTAAAAATATCCTTAGTCCACCAAGGTTTATAATGGTTGTGAATAGGGGGCCCGTATTTTGAACAAAAAAAAAATGCATCCATTCACAATCAAAGTAATCAATGCGGCTCCAGGGGGTTAATAAAGGCCTTTTGAAGTGAAGCGATGCGTTTTTGTAAAAAAAAAAATCAATATTTAAAACTTCATAAATTCAAATTTGCGCATACTGTGCGCATACTGTACGCATACTGCGCAAATGAGCAGTTTTTGGGTGAACTATCCCTTTTAGACCTGATGCACTTACCCATTATACTGTTACAAATGTGTCTTCTTTCTGAACTGTTTACGTTCACTTAAAACATAACTGAGTGTGTTTACGTGTTTACATTTTGACAACATTTTGTGTGTATTTGACTGTTTAAGTGCGAAAAATAACTCAATTTAGTACTGAGAGGCGGCTTATGTGCGGTGAGCACAAAATCTGCGGGAATGAGTAAAAGTATGTGCAATGTGCGCAATCTCACGCAGAAATTCAAGCCCTGTAACACCATCAATATTCATCCAGAGTAAATGAAACGAGTGAGAGAGGGGAGACGGGTTTGTGTGTCAACTCGCTGTCAGAGAGATGAGAGAGCGAGAAAGTGCAGCTGGTATCGTATATCTGTACTGCGGAAAATGAGTCTTGGAACAGTTCCAGATTTTTCAGAATCGATATGTGTTGAAAAATCTATATTTTTGACAACATACATTGCAATTAGTTTATTATTTCAGATGCCTTTTTAAATGATTACAATTGAAAAAATTTGTATATTATATATAAAATTCAACCCTCCAAAGTGGCTAGTAGGAGTGACTGTGTTACACGCCACTGCCAAAATTAACCCGCATTCGACTGACAAGCCCTGGTTGACAGTGTAACAATTTAATAATCAGGTTTTTGATTGATTTGGCATGATAAGTCGAATAGAAAATTAGTTTAGCGTTTCTGTTATGAAGGGCTTTTTCATGTTCCCTTTGAGTTTCTGTGTCTGATTTATTCCATTTGATGTTGGAAATGAAATCAGCAGTCTCCTCGGTTTAATACGTTTCCATAATGAAGGTAAACTTTAAAAAATGTTCAGAAACTTGAAGCTGGGGTCTGTTTGCTATCTTTGTTAGAGCTTGAAGTGTATAACATTAATCTTCTGTATTGCCTCCACATTTGAAATATTAACTCTGCATCTTTAGAGTCTCCTGTTCCCTTGTTATCAATTACACAGTGACCTTTTCCAGGTTTGTTTACTAGATGATCAGTGTTGTTTCTTTGAGGAATATTTGGTGTTAATCGAAACCATGATGATTAACGTGTTGCCCTCACTTGTCAATTAAATTGATTTCTCTTCCTGTTCAGTCATTTGACTCTAAGACACTGTTTACTTTGTCTTCTCACTCTGACTTATCAAAGAGTCAAGTACTGAAAACCTTAAATAATAGAATGGTAAAAATCTTTTTAGATCTGGGGGGAGGACAGTTAGTCTTAGCTAATGGTTAGAGAGTCACACTGGTAACCTGAAGGTCGTGGGTTCGATTCTCAATACCGGCAGGAAATGACTGATTGGCCCTTGAGCAAGGCGCCTAATATTTATGTAGCAAACTAGCCCAAAATCGGTAATATGTATAATAAATTATGATCAATAAAAGTATTTGGAATTGGGGTATCTGGCCATCACTCATCCAGAAAATGTCTATAGTAGGATATTATTCTCTTGATCAGACAGTAATACTGATCTAACACTTTCTAAGAGCATGTAGCTGTGATCAGCATGATTGGGGACTCCAATTATGAGCAAAACTATGAACAACCTCAATTGTGATACAAACAAGTTGTTATTACTAATCACTACACCCATTTGGTATAGGGAGAGGGTTAAAGCTGAAGCAGGGTAAAGAATAAAAGCATGAGGTTATGACAGTATTTGATATGCAGCAGACTGACAGCCTGAAGGAAACATCACTTTCTTGGTTCTAACACACCTTTGTGAAAAGGGGGTTGAACGACTTCAGACTTCAGATTTTTTAAAGTCGACATTTATGTGATTAAAGTCGAGTCGACTAGTCGATGATGACATAATTTCTGAACAAATAAGGGGGCGTTCACACAGAATGTGTTTTTCCATTGCAATGTGCTACTTTTTCATTGTTTTTTTATGTAAATACACACTAGACCAATGTGTATATGACCGTTGCGCTCTTTTTCAGCGTCTTGCGCTGAACACAGCGCTCAAGTTTCAATCAGCACCTCGTCGAGACCTTGCATTTTTCCCTATTCCACTGCCCGTGTTTTGCGTTCTTAAAAGTAAAAATGCATTCTCTGTGAACGACCTTGAGCTGAGACTGGAACACGGGTTGCCTTGTGCACAGCTATGGCATATGACACAGTGCTGCCCACAAGCCTATTGCTCCTGCAGAAGTTTATTTTTATCTGTTCTTTTGTCTTTTGTTATATTTCTCTCATATTTCTGTTCATTCTAAATCAGATACAGATAAAGTAGCACAGTAAAGATTACATTTATATGAATGCATTAGTGAGAGAGTGATTGCGTGAGAATTCTACCTGGCAGCGTCTCTCTACCGATAGTGAAGCTGTGTGTTTTAGTTACTAAGAAATATATGCTAGAACTTTTCAGTTTCTAAGCTATTTTATTGATAAAGCACAGAACAGTGTTGACAATAATGATTCTGTATGCGCATGATCTATCTGCGTGCTACTGTCTGTGTGTGTGCGTGTTATGTAATTGAAATGTATCAATTAATAAGACTATTTGCATGTCTCACTTGTATAAAAAAGAGACCTGATGCAATTCGTTGAGGTCCGAGTAGATCTTTGCGAAGTTGTATCGATGAGAGAAACCGGGTTGATGCAGAAGGTTTTTGATGATTGGAGTTACTGTCTTCATACTGTGTTCCAAATTAGCCATTTATTTAGGTTCTTTGTGGAACCATCGATGCCAATAAAGGACCATTATTTTTAAGAGTTTAGAAGATAGATAAAAACACAGCAAGGTAGCTCACTAGGTTTTAGAACAGATCTATTATGTACTTTGTAGTCACTTTGTGGAATGTTTCCTAAATTTGAAAACGTTTCAAATTTAACATTAAGAAATTGTACATTTACCCTAAAAAAAATATGTAGAGTAAATATTATATAGTTAATATTAGTGTAGGCGTATCCCTCTGTACTGTGTCCATTTGTCATTTTAATCCTGATATCATTCTGAGAATCTCTTTTAAAAGCTATTAAGTTTGTTTTGGCCATTACTGACATTTTACGCTATTACAATCGTTTCCACTCTTGAGGATCTACAAGGGTACCAGGCCCTGCGGATCTAATTCCAGCATTTATTTTCTTTTAAATGTTAGTTCGCCCAAAAACTAAAAGTCTGTCATCATTTATTCACCTTTATGTCATTCCAAACCTGCAGGCATTCTGTAGAAGATATTTTGAGGATTGTTGGTATAACCAAAGAGCTTTGGTGACCATTGAACTCCAAAAAAAACACATTTCTCAAAATATTTCTCTGTGACAGTTTCGTAAATGATGACAGAATTTTCACTTTTAGGTGAACTATCCCTTTAAGGAGATAAATGATGTGTTCGGGGGACAAAATGCACCTCAAGTACAGAAACGCATTATTGGTATTGGAGTGTGTTTCTGCATGGCCGAGAGCAAGACGGGTTTTTAAGCCCAACTAAGGCCAGCTGTCCGAACACAAATCCTGACCACAGGCATTATTAGAGCAAACACAAAAAAATGGCACAGCACACACCTGTTCTTGAAGGGCAAGATTGATGATCGCAGCAGAACATTCTGGGCACAGACTGTTCAATGCACAGCCAATATTTCCCTCTCTGCTAAGCAGCTTGGAAGTAAATGAAGTTTTTGGAAATGTGTGTGCCTTTGTTATCAGCGATGGAAGCCTTTGCTCTTTGTGTTTTCAAACCCTTACAGCCATCTCCTGATTCAGAACAGCAGCAAATATTATTTTCTCTCTCTCATACTTGCACACACACAGAATAAATTGCCCCAGACAGCATGGCCAAAAATGCACCTGTCGAAAAGGCTACAGAAAAGAATGGAAAGGTTATATATGAGGACTGGGAGATGGAGGAGAGTTTGTGACTTGGGTCATTTTGCCTTCATATGCACTCTCGGGAGTACAGGTTTTATGTGTGTGCGTGTGTGTGAATCATACAAAACCCATTCTGCAGGGCTTTAACTCTTACCATGTGTCCTTCATATTAGTGGTTCTCGACTGCTTTTGCTTCACAACCCAGATTTTACATTGGGCATTTTATTAACTGAAAAATACAGTCAATAAATCCCCTCTTTACTATCATCAACTCATTTAGCTATTTTGCATTTCTTCAGCTTTGGAAAAATAGTAGAGTCAATAGAAAATAAATTTAAAACAATTTTAAGACTTAATAGGTCCCCCTGGTTCAGGGTCACTGTTTTAAACCTCCTTTCCATCCATCCATCCATCCAATTCTGACTTTATATCACGCAATTCTGACTTTAAAACTTGCAGTGTGAGTTTAAATCTCACAATTCTGAGGAAAAAAAGTCAGAATTTTGAGATAAAAAGTCGCAATTATCTTTTTTTTTTTTTTGGTGGTGGTGGAAACAAGCTTCCGTAGGTTTCTGTAAACGTTTGTTGGAGCAAAATTTGTTGTGTGCAATGACACAAATGCCACTGTGGTAAAAAAAAAAGAAGTGATTTTGCAATACAAATAGAAGTAATTACTTTAAAAAAAATAGGAAATTAAAAATGGCCAAGAAATGACCACTCGAGATGGACTGATCCAGTAGGTGATTATAAAGATGACATGTTGTTTAAAAAATTAAATAATTGAATAATAATTGAGATATACTGCACTTTTCATATATATTTATATCACCCAGCCCTTATTATCATTCATAAAGTTCAACTGAATGTATTGATATAATGTACTTTTTTCTGCAAACCCCTAAGAAACTCTGTTTGACCTCAATTTGATTTTACTTATGTGTCTAATACAATTTACATTATTTTTTTAGGTTGCAGTAATTAAATGGAAACCTCAGACAGGCCTCTGAGAATTTCAATTTGGCCGCTGGTTAAATAGGTTTAAGATAAACATATAATATGTGAGTTAGAAGAAAGAAGGAAGGAGAGAGAGGAATAAAAATTAGAAGAAATAGGACATAAAACATCAGCAGATGGGAGTAAAGACTACCTGATTTTTCCCAATCTCCCCACGGGATCAGATGTCTTTTCCCCCTCTCAGTCCCTCGTCTCCCAGTCTCCTTTTCTCACTCTTCTCATCCTCATGAGTGATTGCTGTATTTCTGTTGTAAAGCCACTTGTACTGCCAAATGAAAGCTGTCCTGTTTTTCTTTCCCTTCCTCCTTCCATTTCTCTCTCTACGATGTTTTTCCCTCTTCTTCAAACTGAAATGTCAGCGTCCACCGCATCAGTTGGTCCTCTCTCACTCTCTCTGTTCTGATGTTAATCAAACGCTTGTGACTGCTTCAGTAATAATTGCCTGTAATTGCACAGTGTGTCTAATTCACAGACTGTGAGGTTTCATTTGCATGGTGATTAGTCAGATTTCTGAAAGTAAAAACTTGATTCCTTCTGTTAGCTGCTCTGTGTGTGTAAGAAAGATGAAAATGCGTGGATCCTCTACGTGTGATCATGGAAATATGGTCGGATGGCATTTATTTTCCTTCATAGAAATGTGGACACATTGGCTCTGTTCCAAAACTCTTCTGAGCCAAATTCTAAGGGAGATTCACAAGGGTCCTTCTCAGAGAAGGTGGGAAAAGATGAGATAACTGGTCATTTTATAAAATCAAATTGTCAAATTGACTAATTGTGCATTTTTCTTACTCAGTATTTTTGTCTTGTTTTGCCAATACAAATTTCTAAAGTTTTTTAATCAAGATACATTTACTCAAGAAACAAAATGACTTAAGATGACACTGTATGGAGTAGACGGCACTATGAATGGAGTAGGCAACACTATGTATGGAGTAGGCGACACTATGTAGCGAGTTGACTACACTGTGTAGGGAGCAGACGACGCTATGTATAGAGTAAGCGACATTATGTATGGAGTAGATGACACTATGTAGGGAGTAGGTGAAACTATGTGTGGAGTATGTGACCCTATGTATGGAGTAGACAACACTATGTATGGAGTAGGCAAAACTATGTATGGAGTAGACAACCCTATGTATGGAGTAGATGACACTATGTATGGAGTAGGCGACACTAAGTAAGGAGTAGACGACCCTATGTATGGAGTATGCGACCCTATGGAGTCGGCGACCCTACGTATGGAGTAGATGACACTATGTATGGAGTAGGTGACACTATGTAGGGAGTAGACGACCCTGTGTATGGAGTAGGCGACACTATGTATGTAGTAGATGACACTATGTAGGGAGTAGGCGACCCTATGTATGGAGTATGTGACCCTAAGGAGTAGGCGACCCTATGTATGGAGTAGGTGACACTAAGTATGGAGTATTCGACCCTATGGAGTCGGTGACCCTATGTATGGAGTATGTGACCCTAAGGAGTAGGCGACCCTATGTAAGGAGTATTCGACCCTATGGAGTCGATGACCCTATGTATGGAGTAGATGACACTATGTATGGAGTAGGCGACCCTATGTATGGAGTATTCGACCCTATGGAGTCGGCGACCCTACGTATGGAGTAGATGACACTACGTATGGAGTAGATGACACTATGTACGGAGTAGGCGACACTATGTAGGGAGTATTCGACCCTATGGAGTCGGTGACCCTATGTATGGAGTAGATGACCCTATGTATGGAGTAGGTGACACAATGTATGGAGTAGGCGACACTAAGTATGGAGTAGACGACCCTATGTATGGAGTATGCGACCCTACGTATGGAGTAGATGACACTACGTATGGAGTAGATGACACTATGTACGGAGTAGGCGACACTATGTAGGGAGTAGACGACCCCATGTATGGAGTAGGCGACACTATGTATGGAGTAGATGACACTATGTAGGGAGTAGGCGACCCTATGTATGGAGTAGGCGACACTATGTATGGAGTAGATGACACTATGTAGGGAGTAGGCGACCCTATGTATGGAGTAGCCGACACTATGTATGGAGTAGGTGAAACTATGTGTGGAGTATGTGACCCTATGTATGGAGTAGACAACACTATGGAGTCGGTGACCCTATGTATGGAGTAGATGACCCTATGTATGGAGTAGGTGACACAATGTATGGAGTAGGCGACACTAAGTATGGAGTAGACGACCCTATGTATGGAGTATGCGACCCTATGGAGTCGGCGACCCTACGTATGGAGTAGATGACACTACGTATGGAGTAGATGACACTATGTACGGAGTAGGCGACACTATGTAGGGAGTAGACGACCCCATGTATGGAGTAGGCGACACTATGTAAGGAGTAGATGACACTATGTAGGGAGTAGGCGACCCTATGTATGTAGTAGGCGACACTATGTAAGGAGTAGATGACACTATGTAGGGAGTAGGCGACCCTACGTATGGAGTAGATGACACTATGTATGGAGTAGGCGACACTATGTAGGGAGTAGACGACCCAATGTATGGAGTAGGTGACACTATGTATGGAGTAGATGACACTATGTAGGGAGTAGGCGACCCTATGTATGGAGTAGGCGGCACTATGTAGGGAGTAGATGACACTATTTATGGAGTATTCGACCCTATGGAGTCGGTGACCCTATGTATGGAGTAGATGACCCTATGTATGGAGTATGTGACACTATGTATGGAGTAGGCGACACTAAGTATGGAGTAGACGACCCTATGTATGGAGTATGTGACCCTATGGAGTCGGCGACCCTACGTATGGAGTAGATGACACTATGTATGGAGTAGGCGACACTATGTAGGGAGTAGACGACCCAATGTATGGAGTAGGCGACACTATATATGGAGTAGATGACACTATGTAGGGAGTAGGCGACCCTATGTATGGAGTAGGCGACACTATGTATGGAGTAGATGACACTATGTAGGGAGTAGGCGACACTATGTATGGAGTAGCTGACACTATGTATGGAGTAGGTGAAACTATGTGGGGAGTATGTGACCCTATTTATGGTGTAGACAACCCTATGTATAGAGTAGACAACACTATGTAGGGAGTGGGCGACAATTTCTAGGGAGTAGATGACACTATGTATGGAGTAGGTGACACTATGTATGGAGTAGGTGACACTATGTATGGAGTAGGCAATACTATATAGGGAGTAGACGACACTGCGAATCACAATTATCTGAGTTTGAACGTCTTTCTCTTGAATGTGGATACTTTTGTTTGCTTTCTGGATTGGCTATTAACTTCCTGTTAAAAAAAAAGAGCTTCCTTTTTTCAGTCTGGCTGAGATCTTGGAAAAGAGAGCTGTTAAAAATGTGTTATCTTCCAGCCATCATCTGCTGTGAATTTATTTTTCTGCATCCTGCTGTTTCAGGTCCCTCAACTTCCTGCCTTGTTTAGACGACATTTAAGGCTGCTTTCGCTAAGTTAATGTCGCTAAATGTTCCTCAGCATCTAAAATGCTATTTTATCGGCATGGCATTTGAATCTTCCTGTTTATATTTTTTCGTCTTTTACCTCAGCTATAATAAACATCTCGGCTCAGTGAACGTCAGTAGTTATGTTGTGCTGTAGACGTCAGTCCCTTTTGTTTATGTGTATGAGAGAAAAAAAAAATCTATCTCCCCTGACACCATCTCCATCATGTGTAGAAAAGCCTCATGCAGATATTAGCGGTCGTTCTCACTCTCATTAGCAGCAGAATCAAACCTGTGTTGCCTTTAACAAGGCTTTATTTTCTCATTAAAAAAGAGCTGCCTCATATTGAGCAGTATGTTGAGAAACAGTGATGATGGTGGCTCATGGAATCATACTGATGTGGTGTTAAAAGATGTCGTAAGCTTAAATATAAACAGGCTGTGTACTCAAAAGTTCTCAGATATCTTAAATTCACTTTTACATTTTACTATATATATAAATATATATATATGTATATATATAGGATTATAATGGATTTATAGGATTATATAGGATTTACTTATTATGAGTCTTGACTGAATGAAATCACACTTTTAAACCATGTCAAAAGGTTAACAAATATAATTTATTATTATTAATACATCATATGTTAAAAAGCAACACTATGTATGGAGTAGGCGACACTATGTATGGAGTAGGCGACACTATGTATGGAGTAGACGACCCTATGTAAGGAGTAGGCGACACTATGTATGGAGTAGGCGACACTATGTATGGTCATAGTAGTTTGTGCTGAATACAGTGTAATGACACTTGTCTCATTTATATGTTTATGAACAACTGAAAAAAGCACAAATGTCAGGGCATGTCAAAACTTCTCCAGGGCCCCAAAAATCCTCAGACCCCAGAGGGTTAAGGCAGCAGACTGCACGCAATCTATCATATGCATGCTGCCTGTGTGGATACAGTCATTTTTGACTGCAAATGATGAGGTAATTTGATTAAATGTACTGGATTAACGACATTTTGGCAGTTAGAAATACATGCTCGATTTTAATATTATTTTAAAGTAGAATTAAATGAACTATTCAGCATTTTGTTCGCGTACCCCCTTTTGTCACCTCACGTACCCCCAGGGGTACGCGTACCCCAGTTTGGGAACCACTGGAGTAGACGACCCTATGTTTCGAGTAGACAAAACTATGTATGGAGTAGGCGACACTATGAATGGAGTAGACGACCCTACGTATGGAGTGGACGACACTATGTATGGAGTATGTGACCCTAAGGAGTAGGCGACCCTATGTATGGAGTATGTGACCCTANGATATCTTAAATTCACTTTTACATTTTACTATATATATAAATATATATATATGTATATATATAGGATTATAATGTATTATAATGGATTTATAGGATTATATAGGATTTACTTATTATGAGTCTTGACTGAATGAAATCACACTTTTAAACCATGTCAAAAGGTTAACAAATATAATTTATTATTATTAATACATCATATGTTAAAAAACATCACTATGTATGGAGTAGGCAACACTATGTATGGAGTAGGCGACACTATGTATGGAGTAGGCAACACTATGTATGGAGTAGGCAACACTATGTATGGAGTAGGCGACACTATGTATGGAGTAGACGACCCTATGTATGGAGTAGGCGACACTATGTATGGTCATAGTAGTTTGTGCTGAATACAGTGTAATGACACTTGTGTCATTTATATGTTCATGAACAACTGAAAAAAGCACAAATGTCAGGGCATGTCAAAACTTCTCCAGGGCCCCAAAAATCCTCAGACCCCAGAGGGTTAAGGCAGCAGACTGCACGCAATCTATCATATGCATGCTGCCTGTGTGGATACAGTCATTTTTGACTGCAAATGATGAGGTAATTTGATTAAATGTACTGGATTAACGACATTTTGGCAGTTAGAAATACATGCTCGATTTTAATATTATTTTAAAGTAGAATTAAATGAACTATTCAGCATTTTGTTCACGTACCCCCTTTTGTCACCTCACGTACCCCCAGGGGTACGCGTACCCCAGTTTGGGAACCACTGGAGTAGACGACCCTATGTTTCGAGTAGACAAAACTATGTATGGAGTAGGCGACACTATGAATGGAGTATGTGACCCTATGGAGTAGGCGACACTATTTATGGAGTAGACGACCCTACGTATGGAGTGGACGACACTATGTATGGAGTATGTGACCCTAAGGAGTAGGCGACCCTATGTATGGAGTATGTGACCCTATGGAGTAGACAACACTATGTATGGAGCTTTCCTGTAGCTCAGTGGTTAGAGCATGGCACTAGCAATGCCAAGGTCATGGGTTCGATCCCAGGGATTGCACATACTCAGATACAAATGTATAGTATAATGCAATGTAAGTCGCTTTGGATAAAAGCGTCTGCCAAATGCATAAATGTAAATGTAAATGTATGGAGTATGCGACTCTATGGAGTAGGCAACCCTATGTATGGAGTAGACGACCGTATGTAGGGAGTAGGCGACACTATGTATGTAGTATGCGACCCTATGGAGTAGGCGACCCTATGTATGGAGTAGACGACCCTTTGTAGGGAGTAGATGACACTATGTATAGAGTAGACAACGCTATGTATGGAGTATGTGACCCTTTGGAGTAGGCGACCCTATGTATGTAATAGGCGACACTGTGTATGGAGTTTGCAACCCTATGTATGGAGTAGGCTACACTATGTTTCCCTTAAATATTATTCCCTTTAAAAACTCATTCATCTTCATTTTTCATATTAAAACTGAAGTGTCTTTTGTAATTAATCATTTCTGCATCAACAAACAAAATTGCAAGAGTAATGATTGTTTTTAAATGGTTTTCTCAAATGCTCCCCCTTTCTGCTGTTGGTTGGACATGCAAATAGCCCCGCCCACAAACTAATGCCATTGGTTGATCCAGTGATGCTGTGTCAGGCTCATAGAGATGCTCAAACCAACAGAAGCATTCTCATTTGCACTTGTGGTCCTGACTTAGGTCTACTTCTTCATTTCTTTGAATTTGTTACAGAATGTGGTTTAATATTTTGTAAGTTTTGACAGAACAACACTCACAGTTGAGCTATTCTGACATATTCATGCATAAACGTACAGACACAACCTCATTCGTAACTGTAACCTTGTTCTCCGGTTAATAAGCAAGCTGTTTAGCATGCAGGGAATGGTGAAGTGCATATTTGACTTCTGCATCTCGCTAAAAAGATCATGTATAATGAAAGTGTGCGGTCAGAAAGCAACACAGCTGAGCTTTATCTGAACTGAGGTGTGTGCGTGCGTGCGTGTGTGCACCACGTTTTAAATCTCACATGGACTTCTTGGTTGTAATTAGTATGAGTGCATATTGATCTTTCAGGGTTTTGTGGTTCATATGAAAAATCTCCTTGAATCATTTAAACATTGAATCTCTCAACAGCAAGTTTATGTATAAATCAAGAGATAGGATTTGACATGTCAATTTTTACCCCTTATTCTCTCACTAGGTGTCTCCATCTGTTACACACTTTCAGACTATCCATCATGCCTCTATCAGAGTGTTCTCATTAAAGATCAGACACGTGCTTTACGCATTTGGATACACATGCATCAGAGAAGAGCTACACATCAAAGACAGAGCTGCAAACCCTACAGCATCTCTGTGCAAGGGCTGCTAATATTTATAGACTCTCTCTCACACACATCTAGGGGCTGCACGTTAAGAATCAGCTTGCTCCTAAATAAAACAAGCTTACTCCTGCCAGCCAACCATAGTACACACACGCATTTTCAATCCTGAAAGCATTCATATCCACACACACACACAATGTACCCGACACTTCTGAATCACGAAACACTTTGTCACCTTGTAGTTTGTACACCGACTGTGACTCAGTCATCCCAAAATAGCCCAGACTCTACGGATGTTACACCTTCCTCTATTTTTGCCCACAATCCTACTAAGTGAATAACTGTATCATGATTTTTTTTCCTTTATTGAAATTAAAAATTAAAAATAGCATCCTCAATAATGTTGCAAAACAGCCAACCTATATACAGTACCATTCAAAAGCAAAAGCTCTCTTCTGCTCACTAATGCTGCATTTATTTGATAAAGAATACAGTAAAAACAGTAATATTGTGAAACATTTAAATATATGTTTTTTTCTATTGTGATATATTTTAAAATGTAATTTATTCATGTGAAGTCAAAGCTTAATTTTTAGCATCATTACTCTAGTCTTCAGTGTCACGTGATCCTTCAGAAATCATTCCAATATGCTGATTTGCTGCTCAAACATTTCTTCTTCTTATCAATGTTGAAAACAGTTGTGCTGTTTCATATTTATGTGGAAACCGTTATACATTTTTTCAGGATTCTTTGATAAATAGAAATTTCAAAAGAGCAGCATTTATTTCAAACAGACATTTTAACTCTTACATTTTTATTAATTTGATACATCTTTGCTGAATAAAAATATTAATTTCTTTTAAAAAATCTTACTTACCCAAAACTTTAGAACAGTGGTGTACAGTTTAGAATAAAATATGAAGCAGCACAGCTGTTTTCAACATTGATAATATTCAGAAATGTTTCTTGAGCAGTAAAATCAACATATTAGAATGAATTCTGAAGGATCATGTGACACTGAAGACTGGAGTAATGATGCTGAAAATTCAGCTTTGCATATATATATATAGGTTGATGTGTTAGAAGCAGAAAAAATAGGCAAGCATAAGGATTTGAGTGAGTTTGACAAAGGCCAAATTGTGATGGCTAGACGACTGGGTCAGAGCATCTCCAAAACTGCAGCTCTTGTGGGGTGTTCCCGGTCTGCAGTGGTCAGTATCTATCAAAAGTGCTCCAAGGAAGGAACAGTGGTGAACCGGCGACAGGGACATGGGTGGCCGAGGCTCATTGATGCACGTGGGGAGCGAAGGCTGGCCCGTGTGGTCCGATCCAACAGACGAGCTACTGTAGCTCAAACTGCTCAAGAAGATAATGCTGGTTCTGATAGAAAGGTGTCAGAATACACACGTATGGAGCTGCATAGCTGCAGACCAGTCAGGGTGCCCATGCTGACCCCTGTCCACTGCTGAAAGCACCAACAGTCGACACGTGAACATCAGAACTGGACCACGGAGCAATGGAAGAAGGTGGCCTGGTCTGATGAATCATGTTTTCTTTTACATCATGTGGACGGCCGGGTGCGTGTGGGTCGCTTACATGGGGAACACATGGCGCCAGGATGCACTATGGGAAGAAGGCAAGCCGGCAGAGGCAGTGTGATGCTTAGGGAAATGTTCTCCTGGGAAACCTTGGGTCCTGCCATCCATGTGGATGTTACTTTGACACGTACCACCTTTCATGGAAACGGTATTCCCTGGTGGCTGTGGCCTCTTTCAGCAGGATAATGCTCGTGCCACAAAGCAAAAATGGTTCAGGAATACTTTGAGGAGCACAACAACGACTTTGAGGTGTTGACTTGGCCTCCAAATTCCCTAGATCTCAATCCAATCGATCATCTGTGGGATGTGCTGAACAAACAAGTCCGATCCATGGAGGATCCACCTCGCAACTTACAGGACTTTAAGGATCTGCTGCTAACATCTTGGTGCAGATACCACAGCACACCTTCAGGGGTCTAGTGGAGTCCATTTATTTATAAAAAAAATATATATATATAAAAAATAAACGTGTATAGAAAATTTAGCCACAATAATAATATTAACCACCAGAAAATGTGACTGTTCAAGGCTGCTTTCATATTGGTGTGGACTCAAGTCCATTACAGTTTGTTTCATTTGTTTGATGTTGTGTAAACTTTGCTGAATTTTGCTGATGTGCAGCCGTGTTTCACAAACAAACTGAATGCTTGGAAAAAAATAGTCTTGGGTACAGTCCAATAAAGTTCACAGTTATGAGCTCAAACGCAGAACTGAACTGATATTCATAAATGTAAAGACCAAAAGTACAATATAAAAAGAGAAACAGCAGGTGCAGACGGAGAGGGATGGAATTGATCTCGATCCAAGTACAGACCAAGCAGTCAAACCAAGTGATACCCCTGAGAGCCAATTATCCATGTTACCAGCATACATTATCATATCATGTTTACAGACACCTCAATAGTGCAGTTATAATGTGTTTATTTATGTCTTATTATAGTGTAATAGATGGAGGTTTGTCCGCATGATGGATTGAGCTGTCAGAACTATACACTTTACGCACAGACACATAAATCTCTCTCTCTCATATGTACACCCAGATATATCTCTATAGATATCAATCATTGGGGTATATTCAGCACAGGTTTGAAGATTGTCATCCGACAGCAGAATTTACTGGTCTGTCAGACTGGCCATCAATCAAGAAGCTACAGCTGTCAGCATATGCTAATCTTGTTTGCGTCTCAGGGGCTCTATATATATGTGTGTGTGGGTGTGTGCACTGTAAGAAAAAATACACCAAATCTACTCAATAAAAATGAGGCAACAGATTACAAGCAATATTATTAATTAAATTTCACAAGGTTTGGTATTGAGTAAATATTAATTAAATGAGACCCTTAATAGTTATCCATTTAATATTAGTAGATTTGAATAGAAAACAGTACAGAATTAATTATAACCTAAACAAAAATATTGAGTTTATTTGAAAAAGATAAACTCCCTAATGTGTAAATAGTACTAATAAAAGTTAATTTAATTCTACATATTATAATTGAGTAATCATCATCTACACAAATTAATCTGCATACTGATTTGACTTTAATCAATGCAATGTATTAAATCTAAATATTCCTTTCTTATGAAAATAAAAATGTTATTAACAATTAACTTTTGTGCTTTACACAGCAGTGTTAAATGAACTCTCCTGGGAGTACATGTGAGACCATACTCAAGAGTGTTAAAGTGTTAAAATGTGAGTGTTAAATGAACACTGAAGCGATATCAAGAATCAGCCTGTGAATCTCAACGACGGTGACAAGCAACATATTCTGATCAACAGATCAACTCTGAACATTAGAAAACAAGCTACTAAAAAGTCGCATAAACAGAACAAAATAAAATATGAAAATAAAGGAAATTACTAAGACAATTCAGCTCATAATTTATTCATGCAGCATGGATGAATTTTGATTGGTGGCACCCAGAATGCACTGCAACATGGTTTATTATTCTCACCACTGACTGTTGAGATTCACAGACTGATTCTTGATGTCTGTGTGTGCCTAAGAGAAAAATTTTTTTTGCTCAGAACAACTGTTTGTGAAACCACCCTATTGATAAAGCTGATCTTCTGCTGTAGAATCACAGTGCTGCTGTAATCAATAATGTAAATCTAACTCAGAGATTGGGCTCTAGATGAGTTCAGTGACTTAGGTCAAATTGTGATTATGTGACAACATAATCAACACCACCTGATCATCTTTCTATTTGCTTGACTAGCTGTTACAACAGCTCAAACATAACTTAATATGAAATAGTCAAGGGTCAAGAGCCCAACTAAAGCAAACCCTCATCTCCACGATGGTGGCTTAAAAATTGTGATTTTCTCCTTTGGTGATTCTGCTTGTTAACATCAAGTATCTTCAATAATGGTCAGTCATCACTGTTAATCACTTAATTAACTCATTAACTTTAACACCGCTTCAGTGTTCATTTAACACTCTTATTTTAATACTTTTACACTCTTGAGTATGGTCTCACATATACTCCCAGGAGAGTTAATTTAACACTGCAGTTTTTGCTGTGTACATGCGTTCTTCTTACTAGCCCAGTGATAACAAAATACGTTTTCTTACCTAAAGTCAACCAGTTAAATTTTGCAAGATGAGCAATGTAGAAGAAAACGAACATTCACTGTCTTTAGCCTAATGTTACTCTCTTCAAATGTCTTGTTTAGGCCAGCTGCATAAAAAAGGCGCACTTTGACAGGAAGTGCTTTTCAATTAAAAATTGCCTGATTACATTAATTTGAATTCACTCAATATTCTCTCCATTTGGGATTAGGTAAATATAATGCTTAAGTTTTATTTAACTACAATGGGTAGATTTTATTCCAACCATTTTTATTTGAAATTTAATTAAATATTTGCCTCAAAATCATAAACACAATTATATTGAATACATTTTAACCAAAAACATTAATTCAAATCTACATGACCACAGAATCATTTCTTACAGTGTGTGTGTGTGTGTGTGTGTGTGCAGGTGAAGGCTGGGTTTTGATTTTCCTTAAGGTCACATCCTCCCTCCTCTTATCGACATACTGATAAGACAGAAAGCAAGAGTGAAAAGAAAAAAAGAAGAAAACCGTGCTCCGAAACTTTGCTAAAATGCTTCGATTTTGCATTGTGCCACTAAAAATGTAGGAAATATAGATTTTTAAATATAGCTGTGCATGATGTCAAAGCCATTTTCCTTTAAACTCTCCCATTTTTACCTTATATGGTCCTTCTTCTTCCTTTCTGTCTCCTCTTTTCCCTCTCTTTGTCCATTCATCCATCATCAAATGTAAATACACTCACACACTCCAGCACAGCCAATTAAACTGGCTTTGGCTTTGGGCTGAAATGAAGTTTCCTTTCATGATCACAACTGCGCAATCTCTTCTAATTTTCTCTGCATGGCCAAAAGCTCTGTGATGACTGAGAGAGAGGTAAACAAGCAGACATAGTATATGCATTTAAGTACTGTCGATGCGAGGTCATAAGTGCACTTGAGCCTTCCTCAGTCAGAATCTGCCAGAAACCATTAAGTTCTGAGAGACCTAATAAATGCAGG
This sequence comes from Anabarilius grahami, assembly GCA_003731715.1. Lineage (NCBI taxonomy): Eukaryota > Metazoa > Chordata > Actinopteri > Cypriniformes > Xenocyprididae > Anabarilius > Anabarilius grahami. The sequence continues at coordinate 2,739,234 of RJVU01014363.1, read as the reverse complement.
GAACATTTCGTCCAGTAATTACAGTTTTTTTCAACTGCTTACACACAAAATCCTTACTTGTCACACAATTTCTGAAACCGGACACTAAAACACCAGGGGCCGTATTCACAAAACATTTTATCTTACCACTAAGAGTTCTCCTAAATAGCAGTAAAAGAGTTTTCTCTTAAAATCTATTCACAAAGCTGCTGAGACAAACTTTTACTAAGGAACTGACTGAAGTCTTAAGCTAAGAGTAAGGGCGGGGTTGACCTCGTTGCTATGGAGTATACACACAGTGATTGGCTGATGGGGGAGGAGTCAGCGATTTAATCATAGAAATATTGTAGAATGAGGTGTCATGTTTCCACATTAAAATAAAGGTTTTAAAATACAAATGTTGCCCTATTCAAATAAATATTTTTTAATAAAAATGTTGCCATAGTCAAAATAAAATGTTGCCATATTGTTGCCATAAAGGTTTTAAAATGTAGGCTAAGTGTCACTAATTAAACTAGTATATACAGTTAATTGTCCACCTCTTGGATGTCTTCATCTCAAGAGAATGCAGAATTCAAGCGACAAGTTATGTTTTATAAACAAAGTTTGGGAGAAACACATTCAAACGGTCTTTCTAATCAGCTCGAGAGGAGGAATATATACACAGACGAGAGCCGACTCGCCTATATAGTTACTTCTACAGTTTTCTGCATCCCTCTGCCAACCCGCTCCTCTCTCGGCTGGGGATATGGGGAGAACTTTGGTTTTGGGCTAAATTTCAACCTCGGAGCCCTCGATCCTCTTGGACAGCACACCAAATACACTTATTATATATATATATATATCATTTGTAAGCGTGAACTCATGAAAACCACTGGCACAGGTAATCAGACAATATTTATTTATTTGTTAAAGATTTTTTTTGGCGTCTCATCGTAGATTCAAATCTATAAATCAAAATGTATTGCATTTATGAAGAAAAGGTTCAGCACCCAAGGCTCTATTGTTATTGTCTCAATGGTGTCAGTGTCTTTGGGTGGATTAGGACTGTTTGTGATTTGGTCTTAGTGACTTAGGAGTCCTCTTGACTACTCCTAACGTTTCACAGATTTAGGAGCTAGTTTTAGCACTAAAATGCTTTGTGAAATATTAGAGCAAAAATTTAGGACTCCTAAAATTAGGACTGACACGCCCATTATTTTTAAGAGTTTCTCCTAAATCGGCAAGTTAGGAGCTACTTTTAGCCTTAAGATGTTTTGTGACTACGGCCCCAGATCCGCAAAACCAAGTCTCGGCCTTCGACTCAGTTTTATAAAACACTTTTTGCAAAACACAACACACAATTCTCTATGTAACACAGGAAGTATCTTGATTTCCTTTTTCAAACACAACCATTGTTTCTGTCCAACTACACATGGTTGATGTATTTCTTTTCTTTCGTACTTTGTAATACTGTATTCACAACCACAAATGCTTACAGTAAAAAAATAAATAGTTTGGTTTCAATCTTGCTTTCGTGTTTACCGTGAATTTTTCAACATCTCTCTGCCAATTACTTTTAATCTTGTGCAGAAATGTACATACACTCAAAAAAATAACTCTTTGAACGAACATAAAAAAATCATGGAAAGGATTTCCACATGATTAAGTTGCTTTATTTCAGCATAATGCAATTCTGTTATTCCAATTTAATGTACTTACGTTAGGTCAACACAACCAACTTAGTTTTTATTAACATTAAAGGTTTTATTTTATGCAAAATCCTTGAGTTGTGACAAAACAACTGACTAAGGAAGAATCTATGTAAAATAGTTATGTCCAACTTACTCAATTCAATCATGGACAGTGGTTCCACATGATTGAGACAAGTAAAATCCAATAGAATCAACCATGTTAAATTAACTAGAATCAATTGTGTTCATTTAAAATAAAATAAAAAGCAATAAATAAATAAGTAAAAAATAAATTGTTTTCATATACATTGATTTTAACAATTAATTCTTCTTGTTTAATTTTGTGATTTACATAACTTTTGTGCTGTTCTGTGTTAGGAATCTAGATGTAATACTTGATTCATCTTAAATTGCCTTAACCTAAAACATTGTAAAACCTAAATTGATCATAGGTCTATTGATGGCAATGGTTTTACAATCGATATAGGCTTACAATGCTTTTGGGAAATACAACCCTGGGCCCTACCACAGTAATTACATTCTTATTAAAGTAATTTGAAAGTTTGTTAGCAGGTCCTCAACCCAAGCACACATGCAACAATTCACCACAATGGTAACCCTAAAACTATTAACAGAAACTTTTAAATACCAACATAATAGAACAGTAAACAATAAAAAGTCTTTCCATTTTCTCATCTTCCTAAAAACTGCTTAAAATAACACTTTATTTCAACATTTACACTCCTAGTTCAGCCCCTTTGCAAAGCATGATGGGAAGTGAAAATCCTGTTTGATTGAGTCCTGGTTGGGTTTACTTGATTGAAATATGTTATTTCGATATGAAAACAACAAGTTAAGTCAAAGAGTAACCGTTTCAAGTCAATATAACATGAATCAATCACATTTAAGCCAGAAACCTGACACAATGGTGTTGAATCAAAATAAATTGTTTAACTAAAGTGAACAGCATCAAAAATCATTTTTTTGAGTGTAGGAGCTCATGAAAGAAGAGCTTTAGGTTCTTAGGTTTGTATTTGATACATCCAAAAATACAATATTATGGCAAAGGTGTTTGCAACATAAGACAAATGTTTGCTTTTAAGATGTGTTTGTGTTATTTTGAATGCAGTGCTTCATTTTGCAAGAGATGTGAGACATTTTGCATTTTGTGTGTGCAGTTCTTGGATTTATGCGTAAAGTTTTGAAAAAAAGAGGCAAAGTTTTGAAAATGTGTGTAAGCAGTTGAAAAAAACATATTCCTCTTTAAAACATATCTTGACTCTGACACTCAAAAATAGCACCAAAAGCTGCTTTAAAGGACACGGTTCTTCGACTAATTCCTCATCTGTAAATCTATATATCTGTCTAAAAACAGTAGATGATGAAAGGCAGTCTGGCTCAGAAATAATCCCTGATGATTTGTGTGGAAAAATCCCACAGAACACATTAACTAGCTGATGTATTTGAACAAAGTAGATGAGTGAATCTTTAATAACCAAGAATAATTTAGCCTATTTAGAATAGTCATTTATTTTATTTATTTATTTAGTTAGCATTTCTAAAAACTTTATACAAAGTATATGTAAAGTAAATTCTAATGTAAATGATGTGTGAATCTTTAATATGTATGAGCTTAATTAATAATAGAAATAGAAATAGAAAATATTTCTCCGATAAAAGATAAAATATATCACCGACTGACCTAAACATACATCATTTAGACATTACATACATGGACCAACTCTAAAGTAAAATAAAATAACAAGATAAAATATAATAAAATAATAAAATAAAATATTTTAATTGTAATTTAATCATTTTAATTATATTAATAATTGTCAGCCAGAATCTTCATAGTCTTCTTTTTTGTATTTCTATTTCTAAAAACTTTATACAAAGTATATGTAAAGTATATTCTAATGTAAATGATGCTTGAATGATGCTAAATTAAATGAAATAAAAAAAATTGCAATTTAATCATTTTAATCACATTAATCATTTTAATTACTTTTTTTAAATGCACAAAAATTTGCAGAATTTATATTTGTCTATAGAACTAGTTTTAGAGTTTTATTCATAAGCCTTATACAAACAAAATTACACACATATAGTCCAAAAGAAAACAAACAGCCCTCTGTTATGTAATAGTGCAGATATAAATGCAAGAAAAGTCTTGGATGGACTATTTGTGTAACTAAAACTCACCAGCTGAAGCTCCAAAGATGCATTAAAATAATAAGAAGAGATTGTTTATTTATACAGTTGTCTGTCTCGTTGTCTCCAGAGCATTACGTGATATTTCTTGCATTATTTTTGTTTTCTCCAGAGGATTGCACAATATTTGCATGATTCTAATAGACTCAGACCAGGCAGTAGTGTCACTGGCATGATAACTGACAGTGTGCAATTTGTCAGCCATTAAAATGGCAGGACGTACAGGTGGGATGCACACGCTCTGGTTTGTCTCTCGTTTAATAATGTTGACTGCATTTAGATTACTTTGAAAATTCAAAGTGTCTCATATAAAATTACTGATCCAGACACTGGTTCATCTCAGACCTCACTGGTAAATGTTCAGTATACAGCGAAGAGCTCAGCGGATTCTCTAACAGTCACTCCTCTCACAGATGTTAGGCTTGGGTGACTCAGGTCTCCAGGGAGGCTGAAGCTATTTCAGGCAGTGGACTGTAGCTAAACTGCCTGGTGCTTACATGGAAATGGAGCTCACCTGGGTTGTTATTATGTGTGTGTATATGAGTGTGTTAGTGTGAATAGGGACAGTCAGACGGGTGTTTAGCAGAGTTAAATAAAGCTTTTGATCATCAGCTGTGGCAGAGTGAGACCTCTCAGCTTCATTTGCCTTTTCAGTGTTTTCTCAGCCATTAAAAGTGAGTTCTGCTCTGCATTAGCCAGTGGGAGTATCCTCCGGTTTAAACAGCCAACCGGTTGCTGTTCTACAAGAGATAATGAGAGTCTCCAATTAAGCACATGTTGACATCACATCAAAGAGTTGGGCAACCTGTTCATTCAGACGCACTGTCCGTTTGTTGACCACCTGATGAATATAGCACATAAAAATGGCAGGAGCTGGCTGAAATGTCTAGTTTAAATCTGATTGGATGGTTTTATGTAGCTTTGAGGAAGAACTAATCATTGGATCTGCCAGTATTTGTCAGGTAGGTTAGTGGCATTAAATCTTTGAAAGATTTTTTTTTTTGTTCTAGTGTAGTTAGAGGCACTTATCAAGTAAACTTAGGGAGTGTTCACACTCGTAGTTCGGTTCTCTTGGTTCTTTTGGTCCAGATCAAAAATCCAAATGTGAAGTGAATCTTTTCGAAGTTCACAAAAAAAGAAAAACAAACAAACATGCAAATTAGGTGCTTTTCCATCAAGTTGTTCGAGTGGATGACAGTGGTATTAGTAACCAAGTAACCAACAACAAATAAAACACCATCAGCGGAAACAGCCGATTAAGGCCTGTTTAAAGCCTATAATTATAATTATAATGATAACTGTAACAATAACTATATTTGCGTTCACACCAATGAACGATAACGGTCTGTTTATTCTAAGCTCACGCACTGCGATTTCAAAGTGTGTACAACATGTTTTTGCTGTTCTTGTTGCATTTACACGGCTTAAACCAGCAGATGTCCTCAACATGCTATGTTTCGAGTGAATAGCTAGTGTAATCGATCTAATCTAACAGTGAAATGAACTGATGTATCAATATAGTGGAATAAAAACAACGCCTAGTCTTTTTCACTGCAACTTCAAGGTTCAAGACAATGTTGTTGAAACTAGCGCTGGATCTGAGGTCATTTAATGTTACACTGTTTGCTAGCCTGGCATAATGATCTCATCGTTAATACTTCTCACTATTTATTCCGAGGATATGACGATTGTTTTCCATATATCCATTTTTAAAGTATCCTTGAAAAGGGGGTTTGACTTGTCAAACGGTGGTGGCTTTTTCTGGACCTCTGCGATATCTGTCCAGTGTCATCTGCCATTAAATTAGAACGGATTCTGATTGGCTGTCAGTGTTTTATCGTTCAACAGCTGGAAAAAAAAATTTCTGAAAGTGATCCCAACGATATCGTTTCTCTGTATCGTTATAGCTGTGGTGTGGACAGTGCTATTCTTCATTTAGAATTATTTTTAGAACTATATCTTTATCGTAACTTTATAGTTATCGTTCTTGGTGTGAACTGGCCTTTAGTCACGTAGGTTTAATGTTCGCTACGTCAGAATTTATTCGGCAAATGCGTTTCCATCTCCAATTATTAGCATTAACTCTTTTTCACACAAGTCAAAAACCATCGCAAGTGAGTGTAAAAATTTTTTTGCGAATTAAGGATTTATTTTTTTTCGCATTTCTATCACTCATTTCTGATGCGATACTTCAAAATGCACATAAAAACAGGGTGATGGAAGCATAGCTAATGTCAATTTCAAGACTAAACCTAAAGTTACAAAAAAAACAGCTTTTATGACGTATGTTTTGCGATGGAACTTGCAGAACATCCGAAACAATGTGTGCTGAGCTAAAAGCGCTCGTTGTACGTATGTGCGTACATATGATAGTATTTTTACCAGATGAGAATAGTTAGTTGGTGTAGTTTTTACCAGCTCCTATGATGAGAAGAACCAGGTATGTTTGAGTCTTCTGTCATTTTTAGGGTCGCATCTTGTGACATCACATCCTGTTTTTGGTTTGTTTAGATAGCCTTGGTCCATGTTGCATTTCATATTTCAGTCAAACCTACCAGAGTTCGTTTGGAAGTGGAAACCTAAAGGTTTACAGGGGTCTTTGTCTGCTTGTTTGGTGTGCACCACCTTTCTTAGTGGTGTCATTGAAATATAGTGCTGGCTGTGGAATGGAAAGGTTTTTAATTACTGATCCATGTCTGACTACAGTATGCTTACTATGTCAGTTTAAGGCAAGGATGGAAAAGTTTCTGGATGGAGCTAGTGCTGTCATGTTAAGCTGGGAGATCTTAAGGTGGTCAAGCTGGTTCAAGATGGACAAGTACAATGGCCAACTACCTAAACCAGCTTGTACCAACTGTAAACCATCTAATATATACCAAACACCACCTTCACGCTGATTTTCCAGCAGAGTTTACTGTGTTTGCAGTCTATAAAAACTACTGATTTCTTATTCTGACAGTGATGGGAAACCAATATAGTGACTGTCATAACATCAACTAAAGGATGTTATTAGAGAGAACTATGGAAATGCAAGTTTTAATAAACAATTTACATGTGTGCTCACCAGCACAGAGCAAGGAGAATGAGAGGAAGTCAACTCTGATATGTAAACATGTCATTAGTGTCCTGTGTGGATCGGCCTGCTGGCTGTCAGACTGGACAGAGTAAAGGTGTGTGTTTGTGTGTGTTTGATGCAGCTGGGTTTAATGGAAGCTGACAGATGTAGAAAATTGATCTTGATCTAGAGGGAAAGTCTTGACCCAAGCAAACTTCTTGTGAAATGGACAAGTGACTTACGTGTGTGTGTGTGTGTGTGTGCGTGCGCGTGTTTTTGTGACATATCAGGACACAAATTTGTATAATGACATGGGTATGACATAGGTATTACAAGGAGAGGGTGATTTATGAGGACATTACCCCATGTCCCCATTTTTCAAAAGGCTTATAAATCAAACAGAATGAGTTTTTTGAGAAAGTAAAAGTGTGCACAGTTTCCTGTGATGGGTCGGTTTAGGAATGTCCCCACAATTCACGAAAACAAATGTGTGTGTGTGTGTGTGTGTGTTAGCAGGGTTATTATAGTAAACTAAAACTAAAATTAAAACCATAAAAAACATTTTTTTGGCTTGAAATAAAAGAAACATTAACTGAAATAAAGTAAATGAAGTAAAATATTGAAAAACTTAAACATTTTTTTTTTATTTCAGCTAGTTGCCAAGGCAACATTTTCATTTATGTACTAAAATAACTAAAACCAAAACTGAACTAAAAAAAATAACTATATAGAGAAATTGTAATAAAATGTCAAAACAACAAAATTACTAAAACTTTAACTAAAATTACACAGAGTTATAGTATTAAAAATACAAACTTATTCAAAATTCTAAATATTAATATAAACTATTATACTAACACTGGTTTGCACAACATCTACAGAAGCCAGGCCATGTGATGGTGTGATGGTGGCATGTTGGCTGTGTCATAAAAGAGAATGATCTTAAAAAAACACTTAGTATACATTAATGAATTCAATGCTTGGATATTTTCCTGTTTCTGAGCTTCTGGACTTTCAAACACACACTCATACACTTCTGGCTCTAACATCACTGGCTTCTCTGTCAGTTTTCAACTTGAAGATATTCCTGCATAGTTCAAAGATGATTCTGAGTATGAAGAGGATAGGAGGAGATAAAAGCAGTGTATAAAGATTAGCTTAAAATAGCATTCAGGATTTGGTGTGTCTTTTCTCTTTAAAAGAGGGCCTTCGTCTTCTTTTAGAGGGATACGGAATGCGCACCGCTGCCCACTGTGGACTGGCACTGCGGTGGAGCAATTAAGAGCACTCTAATGACTGTTAAGAAGTCTAACGAGGCTTAACGAAGGCCAGGGTTTGGGCCCCTGCTGCAGAGCTTGTTAAAACAGGCCTGAGTGGGCAGTCAAGCAGTCAGCAAATGAGCAAACACAATAATCAGTTAATCAATTCAACAAAAACTACACTATACACACTAAAAAGACCGTAGAGAACAAAAAAAGAGGCAGAAACTGCCTGAATGTGTGCGAGAAAATTTCCAAGATGGCAGACAAGAGAAATGAGAGAAATTACATCACTAAAACTAAAATTTACATAAACCCCACCCCCAAGAACACGCAACAAAGGGGTCGAGGCCATGTTGGGCTGCTTTAGAGAAGAGGAAGAGTTGTTGTAGTAGAGTGTTGTTGCCACGCCGTCATTTTTCGCCGGACTGCTTCACAAACGAGGGTCAATTCAACGCTGGATTTGCACAAAAGATTAACATGACGGCACATGCTAGTCGATGAGTTGAATCAACTCCACAGCAACTACATAAATTTATCCACTAACCATTCAGAAATGTTCAGTTTCATTCTAAAAGTTGTAACTTCTTCCTGAGTCTCTCCATAAGTTTCCAACTCCGGTTTGAACAATGTAAGGCTGAACACTATTACTGAAAATCGTCATTTTGGCTGCGTGAGATTCTCCAGCTTTGTTGTTGTTGAGCAACCAAAGCGTGACCTGTTAAAGCTCCATCTTCTGCAGCTCATTTGCATTTAAAGGGACACACACAAAATAGGGGCAAATTTCACATGCTATAATAAATGATCTGTGGGGTATTTTGAGCTGATACTTCACAGACACATTTTGGGGACACCTGAGACCCCATTAATTTATTAGTCAGAACTGTTAAACAAAGACAGTAAACCAATCAAGATGGAGAATGGGAGCTCTTGTGCATCTACTGTTTTCAGCCCTGTGAAAATAAAAATCTGACACTTTTCAACCAAACAGAAGAACTCATCAGCTAATCCGATAATAAAAATATATATTTTGATATTGTTTATTTTGACAGGGCCGGGACTTTTCTTTTAACCATGGTGAGAAAGAAAGAACTTCCCCCTCTTCTTCGGCCTTGGCCTTGCAAAAAATGGTTCTTCAAAGCCAAAAGTGCCATATATGAATCAAGAACAGCTGTATAACATGAAAGGGAAGCAACATTAGAAGCAAGAGCTGGTTAAAGGGTTGTAGGAGGCTAACAATGATGCTCACATTTACTTGTGGCAAAAAAGTAAATCAAAAAGAAACGGAGGAAGATCAAAATCAAAGGAGTCAACATCAAGTAATCTGAGGTCATGAGATGAGCGAGAGGGCTGTAGCTCAGATGAAGTGTTTTTCTGATAGAGGATCCTCAGGTTCCATGGTTTGGGTTAATGAAAGTCAAGAGCTTGATAATTAAAGTCCGGAGAGACTAAAGAGGTTCATAATCAATTAAAAATAAACAAGAAAAATGAGCAGATTTTGTTTTTCTTCAGAAGCTTCAGAAGACGAAATGTAGCACACAAGTTGTATTGACCGTTTTTTACGCAGTTTTTGTGTTTGTTTTAGTGTTTGTATTGTTGTTTTGCTGTTCAAAAGGTCATGGATTTTTCAAATACTGTATATGTCTCGAGCTAAGAAAGGTCATGCTATAGTACCCTAAGACACACAAACGTACACATACACTTACACATGATCATTATAATAAGAGAGAAAGCCTCCTTTGCAAAATGTAATATTTTTTTATTTTATTTTGTGTTTTTTTTCCTCATCACAAACTGAATAAGTACAGACTTCCTCTATCATAACACAAGCTATCTATCATAACATCTCACCCAATAACTGTCTGCTGCTCTTGTGACCAAACACCTTTGCCACAGTGCAAATGCTTGAGATGATGGAACATGTGTGTAACACACACACACACGAGCATGTCGCTTCCGCTGACAGAATACACCTGCTGTTTGCCCTGTGAGTCACACAGGAACAAGAAATTATGGAATAGGTCTCCCCTGTCCCATCTGCCTCTCTGGAGGACTGCTGTGTGGATCAAAATTGCATTAACACCTCAACTTACTGTCCCTCTCCCTCCTCCTGTGTTCAGAATAGCTTGTGACCATACTACTCGTACCATGTCATGCTAATTATATTGTAGCTACACTTACTGGGGTTAGTTTTGCAATACTTTAAGCACACTGCCATTTTATCAGAAGTTGATTTACATTTTTATATTAAGCAGTATGCAACAGAGTGCACTGCTCGGAAGCAACATCAGCGGATTTAAATTTTTTTAGATAATAATTGGACACCACTTGCTGAATTAAACATGTATCATGTTGAGGTCACAATGATGTAACATACAACTGTTCGGTACTGTCACGGTTGTGGACTTCTGTTTTGTTATTCTGTTCTGTTAGTTCCTGTTTTGCCTACTCCGTTTAGTTCCCATTTCATTGGTTTCTGATTATCTCCTTGTTTGTTTCTATAGTTCTATAGTTCACCTGTCAGTCATTATGTTCGTCTTGTATTTATACTCCCTGTTTCGTTCACTATTACAAGTAGAGCCGAAAACAAAATCAAGACTTTGAAAAGGGGCATAATAGATCCCCTTTAAGGAGATATAAACACAGCAGCTTACATTTACAGCCAATCTGACCATCTCTGAAGAGTAGAGATCAATAATTCAATCTTCAAATCTTTCACATCTCTGAAACTGACAAACAACACACACACAGAAGCATATAGTGGGTCACTTTAGAGCTGAATTCAACACGCACACATTGGGCTCTGCAATCAAGCAGACAGTAGATACACATATTCTTTTTATGTGTCAGATCCAAGTAAACAAAGCGCACACACTTGCATACACAACATAAATTATTTAATATGTGGCTGTGGATTTTCAGAGGATAACGAAACTGATATCCACACTCGCCAGAGAAATGCTGCACTTTTTCCTTGACAGCTTCTCTCTTTCAAAACGTATCTCCAGCCTCATGGTTTTTATTTTCTTAGGTTTGAGGATGGAGGTATCGTGTCTCAGCTGTTAAAGTGTCCGATTGATTTTTGCAGGAAGCAGCGTTTTCTCATGTCTAGATTTTCGTTCACCTTAGATTTCAGAAAAGTGGCACTAGAAAAAAAGCCTATGTATCTTCAGACGCTGTTGTGCTAAAGTGTTTCTTTGAAAAACGAAAAATGAGTAATAGATGGGATGAAAGAACAACATTCAATGTGTGTGTGTTTGTGTGCTATATTTCACTCCTTGAACATGTTCCATCATGTAATTCGTCTGTGAACATAAGTATGCATGTGTAAGTGTGTAATTGCTCTTTGCGTGTTGCGTGTTGCTATGCTGTCAGCTCTAATAATCCCTGTGGTATCACTGTTATTCAGACTGAGAGTAATTGTAATCATTAATGAGTTCATTACATGGGGTCACTTCTGCAGAGCACATTGTCTTTTTGCTGTGGTGAATGATCTAACCAAACAAGCCTGCTCTTTAAATGAAACACACACACTCACACACATCGGTGGAGAGCTGCAGCTCTTCTCCCAGCAGATTCTTCTTATCTATGTTCATGACTGTCTCTTTCCTCAAATCTCCTCTCTTTCTATCTGTACTCCTGATGCTGTTGTGCGTGCCTCGGTTATAATTAGAGGTGCTTGGCAGGACTCTTTTCTAAACCTCTAATCCTAAGTACAGAGCTTGTTGAGGAGACGAGCGGTATTAGTGATCTGATTTAAGATATTTAACTTGGCAGATGATAAAACGGGTGGAAAATATACCATAAATCTGGAGATCAGAAACTTGCAGGTGGGCAACCATTCAGAATGCCCTAGCATCTGCTTAACAATGCATTATAAAATGCTTTGTAAACCTTGCATTGTAACACCCTGACAACGACCCACAACATACTTGCATCCTTGACAGCTGCATAACAATGACCTGGGAACCACGCATAAAATCATAACATCCTTAGCAACTCCATAGCAATGCACTAGCAACCCCCCACATTATTCTAGCAACCTTAAAAACTACATAGCAACGCCCCTAGCAATGACCCACAACATCACAAGCATTCTTAGAAACTCCATAGCAACATCTTGATGCGTATCACCTGTGATAAGTCATGGGCAGCACCAACAACATGCACAGTCTAAAAAAAGTCTAAAAAATGCTGGGTTAAAAACAACCCAAGTTGGGATGAAAATAGACAAACCCAGCGAATGTGTTGTTTGAACCCAGCAAATGGGTTAAATGTTTGCCCAACATGATGGGTAGTTTTATTTAACCCAACTATTGTTTAAAAATTACTGTATTGCTTGCTTAAAATGAACCCGAAGTATGTTGGAAATTAACATTTATGAATATGTTTAATAAATGAACATGTTTAATGAATAATAATTAAACAATAAACATATTAAATTGCTTATTAATACATGTTCACCTTTTGTAATTATGTGTCTGATTTTTTACTTTCAACCTATCTTGGGTTCGTTTTAAGCCAGCCATATAGTCATTTTTAAACAATAGTTGGGTTAAATAAAACTACCCGGCACGTTGAGCAAACATTTGACCCAACCACTGGGTTAAACCACCTTGTCCTTGTGGGAACATTTATGGTCCCCATGAGGAAAACGGCTTCTAAAGTGATGCTTTTGAAAAATGTAAAAATGCATAAAGTTTTCTGTGATGGGTATAGGTTATGGCATAGAATATACAGTTTGCACAGTATAAAAATCTTTAAGTCAATGGAATGTCCCCATAAAACATGAAAACCCAACGTGTGTGTGTGTGTGATGAGTGCAAGACCTGGGGAGGTAAGATAAATTGTGTTGGTAATGCTGCGTGATGCCATTCAGCTCCATGCCTCGGGCAGTCAGGAAGAGAATGTGAAAAAATATTATCATTATCATTTCATTGCAAATTGTTTTAGAACGTATTGCAACAGCCCCTGTGGAGAATACGACTGCACTGAATTGAATTAACGCAGAAGAACCTCTGGACAGAGTGAAAAGATGCTCTTGTGAGAGCTGAGCATGTTGTATGTCTTTAGTTGTGTGACATTGTGCACTTGTACGTTGTGTTATGCTTTACACCACATTCGGCAGATTTGGCTGATTATCTGCACTTCACTAGAGTGTGAACAGTAAAATCAATATTTCACTCGTCTTTCCGTCAGCTTAAGATGGATAGAGGCACTTTGGGCTTCAAGTGCACACGCGCGCACACACAGAGAGGCCAGTGTTTCCGAGAAGCCAGCGCTTCAAGTGTAGCTGGCTAATGGATTACACACTGTGCCTCTATAACTGAACTTTAATGAATGATGGATATTATCGCTCTCCATTTCTGTCCATCATACTTTCTGTTTGTCTTCCCTTCAGTTAAACACTGTTGCTGTTGACTCAGGTGTTCAAAGGAGAGCAACACATTAAATCAGAACTGTGCTAGATCTGTCTGAACCATTTCGTAATTACCCAGAGTGCTGTGCAGGATGATACAGTTTGAAGATAAGGGTGTTTCAATCAGCTCACTAGTTCAGTAGTAGTTCGCTATCCGATGAGTCAGACATTTTAAACCTGTCTTATTATCAAAATCACAGCATGCAGAGAGTGTCGGCTGCTCACTATATTTTTTCTTTTTCCCAAAAAAAACATCACATTTATATATATATATATATATAT
>RJVU01014363.1:2688645-2715604 GCA_003731715.1 Anabarilius grahami | reverse complement strand
ACAGAATGAGTTTTTGTGAGAAAGTAAAAGTGTGCACAGTTTCCTGTGATGGTTAGGTTTAGGGGTAGGGGTAGTGTAGGGGGATAGAAAATACGGTTTGTACAGTATAAAAACCATTACGCCTATGGAATGTCCCCACATTTCACAAAAACAAACATGTGTGTGTATGCATGTGTGTGAATATAGATAATAAAGGGTTGGGGGCAATCTTCATCCTGATTGAGGTCAGAAAGGTAATGAAAGCTGCTCTCATTAGTGTGTTTGTGGATATGAGTGTTTGGAGGACTTTGAGCATGTGTGTAATCAGCCTTCTGTCTAGTGCATTACATGTTCATGTGTGGAGGGGGTCAGGAAGTGAATCTGCATAATGTGACAAATAAAGCCCCACTGAGTGAACAGAAATTGGGCTACACTCTGTTGTACTTGAGCGAAAGTTTGAGTCTGTGTAGAGGGTCCACAGGTGTGTATTTATTAAAGTTGAAAACTGTGTCCGAAATTGCTTCCTGGCCTCTATATACACTCTAAATGCTGGGTTAAAAACAACCCGAGTTGGGTTGAAAATGGACAAACCCTGTGATTGGGTTGTTTTAACCCAGTGGTTGGGTTAAATGTTTGCCCAACCTGCTGGGTAGTTTTATTTAACTCAACTATTGTTTAAAAATTACTGTATTTCTTGCTTAAAATGAACCCAAAGTATGTTGGAAATTAACATTTAGTAATATGTTTAATAAATTAACATTTATTTATAAGTTTAATGACTAATAATTAAACAATAAACATTTATTAAATTGCTTATTAATAAATGTTCACCTTTTGATTATTATTGTTGTTTCTAGTAATTACGTGTCTGATTTTTAATTTCCAACCAATTAGGGTTTATTTTAAGACAGCAATACAGTAATTTCTCAGGCAAACATTTAACCCAACCACTGGGTTAAAACAACCCAATTGCTGGGTTTGTCAATTTTCAACCCAACTTGGGTTGTTTTAACCCAGCACTTTTTAGAGTGTAGCTGGGCCATAACCACCATAGACATTAAGGGTGACAAGTATTAATAATAATAATTAGAAATGGCCAAATCTCCTCCCCAGTTTATTTTAGCATTATATTTAGATCTTTTCACATCAAAGGTTGCTGCGCTGAGCATTGTAGCCGATCAGTCATGTCTGTTAAGCGCACAAATGCAATGATCTCACCATTGCAATGAGGATGGATGTAAACAGATAGTTGCTGTGACCCAGCGACATTTGCTTATGATTTGTTTCTGCTTACCATGGATAATGCCATAAATCCTGCAGGTTTCCCATGCTGTTCATACACAGCATAAGTGCATGTTTGATTATGGGAAGCTGTTAGTTTGTCTATCCAGCCATGTTTGAGACTCCATCAGGTGCATATCTGAGATCATCGTACCTTAATACAACAAACAAATGCAACTCGCAGGACTTGCCAAATCCCCCTCTCGCTTTTCCTCTTCTCTCCCTTCTTTGTTTTTTGCCTTCCCCATGTAGACCTGAAGCTATTCTTTGTGCTTTCCATTTTATTTGTGATGTTATGTGTTTATTGATTGGCCAGTAGTGTCTAGACCTGAATTGATTTAGGTCTTTTATGTCTCCATAGTGGGGTTATATTGGAGCAGCATGACTGGTAATGATATTACCTAGGGTTTAGGTTTGCGAACACCTCCACACATACAAACACACGTACACAAGCAAAAACAAAGAAACGTTGACTCTTGCTCACGATGCCCCAACAAGAGCTTTGACATGAAGCGGTCTGATGTCTGGGAGGTCCTGCAGAGGTCGGTTATGTTGGTCTACACCGACTGTCAATTAATACTTTGAGTGGTCTGCTGGCCTGCTTCCTGTGTTTGCGATCAACAGATAGAGTCTAGAGAGTCTGGGATAAAGATGTTCTGTGAGATCAGTGCTGGTCTTTGTAATCTTTCATCAAAATGTAATAACTTACTCCACCAACTTTCCTTTTCCAAGTATAATGTTAATCAGTTTCCAAAAAGTTGCTTAGGGATTGTTTTATGCAGCTGTTGAAGGTAATGCACCATTTCTAAAATACTTGCTAATAGCTAATACCATAAACTCAACATAGACTCAGTGGGAGAAAAAAAAATCCTCTACCTACAATTTTGCTAAATATACCGAAACATGCAATTCACTGCAGTTTCCAGCTGAAATAAACACTAGTGGCAATAAAACACCAAAAGTGTTACTCTTTTCCTTGCACGATACTGTGTTATGACCTCAAAACGCTGACCTCAATCCCATCCAACTCTTTACCATATGCATTATTTGTAAACTAATACATTTTGATGTTTGCATCACATAATCAGCTCCATATGTATGGCTTTTCCGATGTAGTAAACTTACTCTGTATCTCACCTGGCACAGCGTTGCACTTGTGATGCAGAACACTCATGTCGCAACACTCAATAAAAAAACTCAAACACATGTAATGTAGAAATGAGCAAAAACAGCATGGCAAATGCATTCTTATCTCATTTTTGTGTTTGTGGTCAGGTTAAGGTTGGTGGTACATTATTTTAAAAGCATTAACCTTTTAGCGCCACTCACCTGACGTTTCAATTGAAAGAAGCAATGTAATTTTGCAGAAATGTCAGGCAATGTCAGACAGACAGATAGATAGATAGATAGATAGATAGATAGATAGATAGATAGATAGATAGATAGATAGATAGATAGATAGATAGATAGATAGATAGATAGATAGACTGATCGATCAAGATGCTGACAATGCTTAACTTGAACAATGTATTGCATTGTCTGGGAATTGAACCCATACTTTGCTGTTGCAAGTCTTTGCTCTCCTGTTTGAGCTACAGTAAGGAACACATTTATGCTCATACCGCAAAATATGGGGTTTCATATGACTTGTAGAGAGAGAAAGTGAGACAGTGACAGTCCGAACAGCAGAACCGAATTCATTTCACACTCGAAAGTCACCCGGAACAGAGGGCAAAGTGTCTCCAAGTGGAGTTACCTTTGCAACTTCTGACACAGACACACATTAAACCTGAAGGCATCCTCTGTGTTTTTGTCTCAAATCTAGTCCATGTTTGTTGTTCCTGAGCACAGTACCAGTTCTTCCTCCTCTCCTCCCTCACTTTCTCTCGCTCTCTGTTTCTTGTTCTCTCTCTGGTCGGCGAGATAAACTCATGAAACACAATTTGAATTTTAATCCGCAACAGTAATGCTCACATGTTTTTCTTCTCATTGCAGTTGGGCTCTGGCAAGTAAAGAAAGAGAGAGACACAGAACTGGGCCTCTAACTGTCAACCATGCAAAATGAACACAATAGGCATTATATTAGCAGTATCACACATCATGCCCATAAAAACACACAATGGTAAACTCCGACACAAATAACAGACAGAAAATAGCTTATAAAGAGGTTTCCCAAAGATTAAACCTCTTGCTTTTTACTTCTCTTGCTTCTTTCTCATTGCTTTATTGGCCTGTGTGATTTTTCGGTGTCATGTTGAGTTGCGGTCTGGGTAATTTCATGCTGCCAGAGCACCAGGTAAAGAGTTTCCCCTACTGGCACAGCAACCTACAGCCGATTTTAATAAATGATAGTGGCTCCTAAAGCCCATGAGCGGGCCAACAAGGGACATGCGCGTGGCTCGCGGAGGGAGGGCAGCGAGGAAGTAAAGGAAACAGTAATGCATGCCTATTTTTAGACTCACTCCTGCTTGGCCCTGTGTGGCATCTGCAGATCGTTGTCTGTTAACATCAGTGCTCTCAGTTTATGTGATGAGCTATAAGCTGAGACATTTAAAGGAGCAGTCATTTTTTCCTCATTAAGAAACATTTTACACAAAAGAAAGTAATATTATGTCGACTTGCGAGACTCCAGTTATATCAGTAGCTAAAAATCAACCATAAAAACACCATAGTAGTGTGAAGGCGACAGTTTCATTTTTTGTTTTTATTGCAATTCCTATGGAGGCCATTTGTGCCATGACAGAAGCTGAATCTCACACTTTCTCCTCTCTCCTTCTGCTCCTTTGATTCCTGTTACCTGCTGTTTTCATTGCAGGGTTTAATTTATAATTGATTTAAAAGGCGATCATACATAATTCATTTCTGTTTGCTAATGAGGCCTAAAAGACATTGACAGATCTAGTTGAGTATTAGTTTTCTACAGGCATAGAGTTAATTGACACTCCCAATGAATATCGGCCCAGGTCTGGACCCTGTTTTATTATTGATGAGGATTGATTAACTTTGATACAGACACCCACAGACAAGTCTGAGCGATGGCAACTTCGGCACAACAGAGTGTTGCATTACTGTGGTCTAACATTACCTCATTTTGGCTTTTTTGTTTTTACCTTAAACTGAGTGTGTGTGTGTGTGTGGTCCTGGTATTCACTCTGCTATGAGGGCAAAATGTCCCCACAAATATGGCAATATCTGAAATTCTTGTCCTTGTGGGGACATTTTTCGGTTCCCTTGAGGAAAACAACTTATAAATCATACTAATTGATGTTTTTGAAATGTAAAAATGTAGAAAGTTTTCTGTGATGGGTAGGGTTAGAGGATAGAATATACAGTTTATAAGTCCTCATAAAACATGGAAACACAACATTTACATGCACACTTATAAATGTATTTACAAATTTACACCTGTGACAAGTGCACAGTAAAGTATTAGCTTTCAGATGTTTAATGTTTTGCATGTCTTCATGCTTGAAATAGTCAATAATGATTTTCATTCATGTTTGGAATGGCAGCAGTAATTGTTCAGTTATATGTGTAATTGTGAGTGTACGTGCATATGATTGATTTTATTTATCTGCCAAGTTGCACAATATTTGGTTATAGAGCAGGTAGATTATTTTACAATGAGTTGACATGATATTGCTGGATTGTTCTTTAAAGGGGACCTATAATGCCCCTTTCACAAGATGTAATATAAGTCTCTGGTGTCCCCATGTCTGTGAATTTTCAGCTCAATATAACCCACAGATCATTTATTATAGCTTGTCAAGTTTGCAGCTATTTGGGTGTAAGCAAAACAACGCTGTTTTGTGTGTGTCCCTTTAAATGCAAATGAGCTGCTGCTCCCGGCCCCCTTTCCAGAAGAGGATGGAGCTTTAACAGCTCACATTTTGGTTGCTCAACAACAACAAAGTTGGAGAATCTCATACAGCCAAAATGAGGATTGTCAGTAGCGGTGTTCAGCCTTACATTGTTCAAACCGGAGTCGGACACTGATGGAGAGACTCAGGAAGAAGTTACAACTTTTAGAATGAAACTGGACGTTTCTGAATAGTTAGTGGATGAATTTATATTTGCTGTGGAGTTGATTCAATTCATGCACTAGCATGTGCCGTCATGTTAATCTTTTGTGCAAATCCAGCGTTGAATTGACCCTCGTTTGAGCTGTCCAGAGTAAAATGACGGCATGGCAACAACACTCTATAAATATAGTATTTTTTTCCCATGGTAGTCAACGGGGGGCGAGATCTGCTTGGTTACAAACATTCTTCCACAAATCTTCCATTGTGTAGAGCAGAAAAAAGAAATTTATACAGCATTGGAACAGCTTGAGGGTGAATAAGTGATGACAGAATTTTCATTTTTGAGTGAACTATCCCTTTAAACAGCGAATTCTTTAAATATCTCCCTTTGCATTGAACTTTGAGCATTGTAACTTTGCAGATGTTGTTTATGCTCAAACAGCAACATTACACACTAACTAAAGTAAAAAAAAGTGAAATCATAATCAACCACCCCTTTAAGAGAGGTCATGAGAAATAACATTTTCCTGTACCTATTAAAACAAGAATCCAATGTTGATCTACTATAAAAATATACTGTACTGCGGCAGAAGAAGGAATAAGGCAGAAGATATTGTTATTCCTAAACACTGGAACAACTGAAATGCCAAAGCATGCTGTTCCTGATTGTGTTTTGCACAAGCTACACTGCATATTCTTCCAGAGCATCCCAACATTAGGGAAGAGTGCCTGAAGTTTATTTTTAACAAGGTCTGACCTTAACAGTTTGTGCAGCACATTTCTGTGCAGATAGTTTTTTTAACTTGTCACAATATAATGCAGGCTTTGCATTGGAATGGCTCTTATGAGAGCTGTTACTGCCTCTGCAAGAGTCATTCGTACACTAAATGCGGCACATTAAAAGACATATGTAGTTGCTTCAGCACTGCAATGTCTGTAAAGGACACTCCATTGATTTCCCTTATTACCTTACGTCAGACAGAGACTATTATTGAAGCATGGGGCAGTGCAAACTACATTTGATCCAATGGCAAACCCACTGTGTGAAAACAGCAACGTGCAATTTGTACAAAATGATTGGAAAGATCTGACATACACTGTAAAGATTTGATGTACACCCTCAGAAAAATGGTACAAAAACGGTCACTGGGGTGGTACCCTTTCAAAAGGTACAGTACACCTTTGTACCTTATTTACCCCTTAAAGGATTAGTTCACTTCATTTATTATTTCTCCTGATAATTTACTCACCCCCATGACATCCAAGATGATTGTCTTTCTTTCTTCAGTCAAAAATAAATTAAGGTTTTCGAGGAAAATATTCCAGGATTTTTCTCCATATAGTGGACTTCACTGGGGTTCAACGGGTTGAAGGTCCAAATGTCAGTTTCAGTGCATCTTCAAAGGGCTCTACAGACGAGGAATAAAGGTCTTATCTACTGCAACGATCGGTCATCTTCAAAAAAACGTTTTTAAATTATATACTTTTTAAGCACTAGCTCTGCGATGCGCCACGCATGACGTAATCACGTTGGAAAGGTCACGTGTGACGTAGGCTCTCCTCCAACTTCAAAATCATCCAACATCGTTGTTTTACCTTTTTTTTTGTGTGTGTGTAAAAGGTGTTTGATTTAGGCCCAATCCCATTTCTACCCCTTACCCCTTCCCCTTTCCCCTACCCCTTTGTTTTGCGTGTTCACGTGAAGGGCTAGGGGTGTCTCGATTCTCTTTTGGCTGGAGTGGTAGGGGTAAGGGAAAGGGCCAGATAGCCCTTCAAACAAAGATTTTTTGGGACCACACTTCGAACGAAGGGGTATTAGAAATTTCCCTGCATACACGACTACCGTGCTGCTAGAATGCGTGTTGGGATCATGGAAGTGATATTTCCACTCAGGATTGATCACTTATGTGTTACCTGGCTGCTAGTTTCTCTGTAGCTTGCTAAACGCGCTATTTGAATGATGTGAACACAAATGAGTGATACAGTTAGCGCAGTTGCTATTTGCATCTCGTATCGTCTGTAAACTCTTGCGTTACCAAGGCAACAACTAACTCGTTTGTATTACATTGCAAAGAGCTCCGTTATCGCAGCACCACAGTAGAAAACAAAACCATTTCCGTTTTAAACAAACAGCTTGGCCCAATGGAAAAGCGGCTTCACCAGTCTTGGGAAACTCGAAGGCTCATACGTTTTCGAACTGAATCCGAGCGCCGTCCAAAATACAACACAAAACAATGTTGGGAGTGAGTAATCTGTTAAACGTGCTCGTGCCTTATTTCTGTTGATATGCGCACTTCATTGCTGTTCATACTGGTTAAATGTTATAGGACACTAATAAAAGAAACTAAGTATGATGACATGTGTAATGGTGTAGTAGTGGTGTCCCATTTCTTAGGGGAATATTTTCACCCCTACACCTTGCCACTCTCTTTAAAGGGGCAAGGGGAGGGGCGAAGGGGTATAAAATAGAATTGGGATTGGGCCTTAGTCTTTGCACGTCAGTTTTGTAGACACTAGATCAGTACTTCCGTCTACATTACGTGTGACCTTTCCAACATGATTACGTAATGCATGGCGCATCGCAGAGCTGGTGCAAGATGAGCGTTTGTGGTTAAAAAGTATATAATTTTATTTTTATGCCATAAAAATACAACTTCCCATCTCAGCTACAACTATAGTGTTTGAGGTGGGTCAAAATAGACATTGTTCGCAGGCAACCAATGAACACCATAGGCTAGCATTATGCAAATTTGTTACAAACCTACGTAGGTTCATGCAGGAAGCAAGATTCTCTGTTGTCAGGTAGATGCTGGTGTTAAAGGCATAGTTCACCCAAAAATGAAAATTCTGTCATCATTCACTCACCCTCATGTTGTTCCAAAACTGTAAGAATTTCTTTTCTCTGTTGAACACAAAAGAAGATATTTTGAAGAATGTTGGTAACCAGACAGCTGATGGTAGCCATTGACTTCCATAGTATTTTTTATGGAAGTCAATGGCTACCGTCAACTGTCTGGTTGATGGAAGCCTGTAAACCAAAAGCTCAACATGACAACAGTCTGCAGCACAAAAAAATATTACCGCTGAACATCTCTGAACTTTTTTCATGACTCCGTCGGATTCATTTCCCAGCACAGAAAACACCATAATCGGTTCTTTCTTTTGAGTGACAATAACTCCCTTTATAGTGCACTTTGGTCTTTGAAACTTTCAGACCTTTTACATTCATAAACAGTTATATAACACACATGAAAGGTAATATCCGAAAAAACATGATAGCGGCACTTTGATATTTTCTCCTTGCTCTTACGCAGTCTCTTTCTGTGCAACACTGATGTAGGTGTGGGTGTGCAGTCTGTGCCAGTGTAATCTCGTGCATTCTCACGCTGGCCAGCAGGACCACAGGGCCTGGCGTCTCATCACTGTTTTCATGCCAGCTAGTAAAACATTTAGATGAGGAAGTACAGTATTTCACTATATTATTACAGACGTGAAAAATGATTAAAGAAAAAAAGGATATACAATCGTTGGCCTCAAAATTTTACATAATGTGAATATTCTTGTGAATATTTACATATATGAATATTCTCATCTTGATGCTGGATGCACTAGTAATAAGAGGCAGATTTATTAGAATATAAAATGAACAAAATTAATGAGAAATTTATCCTGTTTAACACAAGATGTGTATAATAAAGAAAAATGTTACGATTTCATTTGAAAACATAAGACATATGTCACATCGTTCCCGCTGTTTTGTCAGCCTCATGGCTTTGTTTTTAGTCCCGATATAATGATGTGCATTTCAGTCCCATTTCCACAGATCATTAGAACAGCTTCCATATTCCAGGAATGATTGTGGCCTTCTGTGTGCCATTATTAGCACTAAATTATGCCTCTTTTGTATATGATAATGTCCTCTGATGTGTCACTCAGCTATGTCTCAGTTCTAATCCTGATCCATAATTGTTGCATGTATTGCCCTGCCATGCAGGTCGACTGGCATTAAGGAGCGTTAATTGAATTGAGGAGACCAAACACCTGGTATTCCATTTGGTCTGCATGTTAATTAAGGAGCATAATTAAGTTGTCTGAAGCATCCGTTGGACTAATTACAAATCTGAGTAATCCCTCTGGTTTGGATGACTACACACACACACAACACACATGCTAACAAACAAATGTGTACACAAACATGGAGGAACTGAGAGATATAAATAATACAAATATATAAAGGACACAAAAGGTGTTTGTTTCTTAACAATAATCAGGTTCTATATCATGAATGCAATTATCTGAAAAGGAAAATGTTTTCAGAGAACTAATTTCATGTGTTCATTTCCAGCCTATGCAGATTTAAAGGAACAGTTCACCAAAAAAAGTTTGTCATTGCATTCTCACCCTTATGTCGCTATTAACCCATCTAGAGATGTCACATTTGACATTCAATGACATCAAACATCAAACCTGGCACAGCATCTCTTGGCATGTCATATTTAAATGTAAATGATTTATATATGATAGCTTCTGCATAGGGCAGGGGTGTCCAGACCCGGTCCTGGAGGGCCACTGTCCTGCAAAGTTTCACTCCAGCCAGCTCCAAAACACCTGCCTGTAAGTTTCTAGTATGCCTAGTTAGAGCTTGATTAACTGGTTCAGGTGTGTTTAATTGGGGTTGGAGCTAAATTCTGCAGGACAGTGGCCCTCCAGGACCGAGTTTGGACACCCCTGTTGTAAGGGAAGATTTCAAGCTAAATATTTTGGTTGAATCGCAGTTCGTTGTCCCCGTTGGTGCAGTTCATTTGGGCAGGTGTGAATGCAGCAATCGCACTCGGGTGCGCACCAGAAGTGGACCAAACAGACGTACCGAGATCTCCTTGAAGAAGTGGTCTTGGCACGCTTTCAAACGAACTCTGTAGCGGTTTGCTTGAGATGTGAAAGCAATCCAACCCAAAGGACCTATGAATACATCATAATTCATAACAGGAAATGTGTTATACATAAAGCAGTAGTATCTGATTCTGTGAGAGAACACATTCGTTACCGTAGTTGAAAACCAAAGAGTGCCTCTTCATCTTAAAATGTTGTGTAATTGCGCTTCTCCGTGCAAGAATGAAGCCTTGATTCCAGCTCTACCTGCATCATAACATTCTGTTAGTTGGTGTGACTTTTTTTATGGTACACCTTTTAACCCTAAGATTATTCAGGTAGGGTACCCTAAACTCCAGCAGAGTTAAGCTCCAACTTGCCTCAACACACCTGCTTGGAGGTTTCTAGCCTATAGTAAGACCTTGATTAGCTGGTTCAGGTGTGTTTAATTAGGGTTAGAGCTAAACTCTGCAGGACAGTGGCCTTCCAGGAGCAGGATTTGACACCCCTGAGGTAGGGTTAGGTTAGTCAAATCTAGCCTAAACCAAGTACTCACCCCTTCCGCAGGTTGAAGTCCTTCAGGAATGACGTAGAAGACTAGTGGTTGTTCTTTATTGAGGCTCAGTTTGTAGTTATAAGTAAAGTCTCACGGACGGCAATCGTAACAATAAAAATACCTCTTTTATTGGTTACAATACAAAGCAGTAAATGCAAAATAAAGCAAAATAAAACTTACATCAGCTTAAGCTAAAATAACCTCGCTTTATCCAGCAATACTGGAGATGCTGTTAAGTGCCCCTCGTTAGGGTATCAGGTGTCCTTCTATGCTTAATGCAGGCAGCATAAGAGGAGGCCTATTACTCCTCAGACTTTTATACTACTTTTTGGGAAATTCCAACTTCATATTACTCTGTTCATCAATTTATCAATGCCTATGATCCCATCTTCCTGTTGTAGGCGTATCAGTCTCTGTATCTCTTGCTTACTAAGCCGGATTGCCTTCCTCTTTGCTTACGCTCTTGTCTTCTTCTACCACTCTTCCTCTTCTTCACTGAAGTCTTCATCTGGCTCATCTCCGCTTAAGGTTGCAACATGCTCTCTTCATCCTTATTGTTAACCTTTGTGGTTGGTTACAAACATCAAACTCAAAAACTTAACTTTCACAACTGTTGCTTAGTCATCTTATCTTATAACAAACAAAAGAAATACTGCAGTTACTTAATTTCATAATCATTCATGCATTCAAGCATATATGGCCTTAACTTAAAAGCAAGCAAATAACAACATTGAAACAGGTAAATATCAATATCAATTTCCAAAACAATTCACATATGGTCTCGACACAGTTAGCCTACTAGACAGCGCTGGGAGATCCAGAGAGAGCGTGTTTGAATTTGCTGCTGTATTAATACGAATGTAGCATATAATTCTATATTTGTATAGTGTTTGCTTATCTTCACAGTTACAAATAAAGCCACAATGAGCTCATGGAGCTAACTTGTCAATCATTTTGATGGATGATGCTGAAAAAACTCGCTGACAGTTGTACTCGCATGTGACTTGCATAAACACATTTTGGTATGCTTTGAAATTTTGCCTTGTGAAAGCGAACCAAACCAAGAAGAAAATGCAACATTGTAACAAATTTAGTCTCTGTTTCGGAACAAAACAAACGATCCATAGGTGTGAAAACGTCCTAAAATGTTGTGTGATCTGTTCCTTAAAGAAAATGGGCCTTTATCAGAACTGAGAGACATAGAGATAGTGACAGACAGTGAAAGATGTTGGACTTGTGAGAGAAATGTCAAGTGATAATGAGTGATAGGAATAAGTGGAGACTAGAAGAGAGCATAATCAAAATGGACAGTGAATAAAGATCAGTCAGATGACAGATGTAAAGACTCACCATGCCAGACAGACATGATGGCCAACTGATGCTCAGAGAGAGAAGATCTTGGCACAGTAGACTGTATAACTGGTCTGAATGGTGATGCTCTCTCACCAGTGGTCTGGAAACACAATCTGTCACCAATCTTTCCACCACCGGAAACTCATAAACTCATAAACACACACGGTTATCTATGTAATTTCCTCCTTGTCATAAATGGCTAATATAATTCACAAATAGTTACAAAATAAAAAGGTACACAATGAATTAAACATGAAATTTTGAAATAGAAAGACTGATATAGTGTTTTCTTGTAAAATGTATCGCAATAATCTGTCTTATTTACAACTTTGAAAAATCGTTTTTACAGTGCAATCTCACGAGAACAGCGCCCACAAATGCTCTCGCGGTGCGCCCTGGTTGCGGCGTGCGATTATCATAATCAGCAATGCAGGTCGTAACCATCTGAATTATGAGAGGTAGCTGATGTGCAGAGGACACAGACACACTTATAAATCCCCACGATTAGAATAACAGCAGCCAGATACTCAGTAATTATACTGATCAACTATCCCATTAACGCTAATTACACCCACGTGGGTCAAACCCTGTGTGCCTCCTCCAATCACTCTGCAGATGAGAGTTTACCCGATTGGAGTGTGTACTCTTGACAAAGGGCACTCTCTGTCTTTGATGATGTGATAAAAGGCCTGTTTATCTGACTGTGGGATTAGGTGGAAATGATTGTCAATTTAATTTCGTTCTCCAGCACAGCTGTATCGTAATCCACACACACACACACACAGACCGAGCAGTCCATTACGATAGCATCTCTTGCATCTGTAAACACACCTTGCCCTGACTCTGACGCGTCCCTCCTAATTAGATGACAGACTCTTGTCTTTACGGCATTTAGATAACACCGGGAATTAGCATATCATTAAAGTGACACATGAAATTTGCATTTCATTTGCATAACTCTAATGCGGCCCCTGGCGTACGCACTCATCATGAAAGAGAGCTTGGAAACACATCTGTGTCTCGTCATGCGGCCTGCCCTTTCCCAAGATTCCCTGGGCCTGCGGGTCATGCCGCCTGTATCCCATAAATATCTCTGTCGGTGTCACATCTCCTCTTCCTCATGTCCGCCTCCTTCATCACTTCCTCTACACGCCCTCTGCTGTACTCGCGTTTCTTTCATCTGTCTGTGTGTACAGTGGATACTCTCAGCTGATTTCCATAGTGCTCTTTCTCTGTTCCGAGTCTCTCATTTTCACTTATTTTATCAAAGCAGACTCCCTCCTGGGCGTCAAGTCTCTCATTTTGGGAAAGAGCTCAAGTGCTCCTCATCTCTGACTTGACTGAATTTCTGAGGTTTTCAAGCCGAAGCTGTTTAGTATTCTTTTGCCATCTGTATTATTTTGCTTGTCACTCCATCATCACAGCAAATCTCTAGTCTTCCTCCTTCATAGGGATGCCTCTTTACCACTTTTTCATACCCGATATAGAGACCGATACTGTAACCTTGAGTATGTGCCAATACCAATGCAATCTGACAACATTACTGTTTTTTTTGTAAAATATCAATACCTCATTAACTTGCTAACTGCACAATGCTTCATTTTATAAAAAAGAAAAATAGGTTGCTCCTGGTCAGCAGTGGTGAGAATTTACCGACAGTGGTCAGAGGATGGACAAAAGACAGGGATTTGGGCATCCACGAAGGCAACGAAAGCTATCCTTGCTGGTCCAAGCCAATAGAAAGTCTACTGTTGTACAATTCACACAAAATTTGAATTATGGTTATCGGAGGAATGTGTCAAAACACGCAGTGCATCTCACTCTGCTGCGTATCAAAGTGCCTATGATGACCCCTGTCCACCATTGAAAGCGCCTACAATGGGCTTGTGATCGTTGGAACTGGACCTTGGAGTAGTGGAAGAAGGTCATCTGGTCCAATGAGTCCTGTTTTCTGTTACATCACGTGGACGGTCGTGGACGTGTGCACCGTTTACCTGGGGAAGTGAAGGCACCAAGAGATATATATATATATATGCACCGATCAGGCATTCTATTATGACCACCTTCCTAATATTGTGTTGGTCCGCCTTTTGCTGCCAAAACAGCTCTGACCCGTCAAGGCATGGACTCCGCTAGACCCCTGAAGGTGTGCTGTGGTATCTGCACCAAGATGTTAGCAGCAGATCCTTTAAGTCCTGTAAGTTGCGAGATGGAGCCTCCATGAATCGGACTTGTTTGTTCAGCACATCCCACAGATGCTCGATTGGATTGAGATCTGTGGAATTTGGAGACTAAGTCAACACCTGTTGATAGAGGCCACAGCCACCAGGGAATACCGTTTCCATGAAAGGGTGTACATGGTCTGCAACAGTGCTTAGGTAGGTGGTATGTGTCAAAGTAACATCCACATGAATGGCAGGACCCAAGGTTTCCCAGAAGAACATTGTACAAAGTATCACACTGCCTCCGCCGGCTTGCCTTCTTCCCATAGTGCATCCTGGTGCCACGTGTACCCCAGGTAAGCGACGCACACGCACCGGCTATCCACGTGATGTAAAAGAAAACGTGATTCATCAGACCAGGACACCTTGTTCCATTGCTCTGTGGTCCAGTTCTGATGCTCACGTGTCGACTGTTGCGCTTTCGGCGGTGGACAGGGGTCAGTATGGGCACCCTGACTGGTCTATGCAGCTCCATACACAACAAACTGAGATGAACTGTGTATTCTGACACCTTTCTATCAGAACCAGCATTAACTTCTTGAGCAATCTGAGCTACAGTAGCTCGTCTGTTGGATCGGACCACATTGGCCAGCCTTCGCTCCCCACGTGGATTAATGAGTCTTGGTCGCCCATGACCCTGTCGCCGGTTCACCACTGTTCCTTCCTTGGACCACTTCTGATAGATACTGACCACTGCAGACCGGGAACACCCCACAAGAGCTGCAGTTTTGGAGATGCTCTGACCCTGTTGTCTAGCCATCACAATTTGGCCCTTGTCAAATTCACGCTTGCCCATTTTTTCTGCTTCTAACACATCAGCTTTGAGGACAAAATGTTCACTTGCTGCCTAATTTATCCACACACTAACAGGTGTCGTGATGAAGAGATAATCAGTGTTATTCACTTCACCTGTCAGTGGTCATAATGTTATGCCTGATCGGTGTATATATATATTTTTTTTTGTAATAGGACATCAGACATGATAGATACGATATTGTTAGATACTAAACATTATTTGTCATTGAATTGCAGACATTTAGAGCACAAGCTGACACCTGCTGCATTGGAGGGAATCATTTCTGTGAACTTAAATTTAACAAGCTATCGAATGTCTAAGATCTAAAATATAGTGCACGAAAATGTTTATGGTTCTTTTATAATACTTTTTTGTCCTTTTTGAGCTTAATAGTAACAACCATAACAGAGTTTTGGATTTGGATCTGTCCCATCAGATCAATACCCAAAAAAACGAGTATCGATCAGTGCATCCCTACTCCCTTATGACTGAAATCTCTACATAATGAGAAAGAGAAATTGATAAAAAATATAAACAGGATGAGCAAGACTGTATATCCATTTTGTAACCCTCAAGCCGGCTCTCTCTGCTGTCATCAAAGTCACAGTGACAGCTGTCAGTCATCATCACAAGCCCAGCAGGGGCAGTTCTGAATAACGCAAGTTAAGCAGCCGACCTCTGTCCGGAGAGACAGATGAGAGAGAGACGTTGGAGCCTGCGCCACGTATCAGTGTTTGGACAATAACACTCTTATCAGTCATTAAATAAGCAGTAAATTAAACCAGATGTGTGTTCAGAATAATGTCAGTAGAGACTGTGATTAAACATCTGCTGCTTGTGCTGCCTTCTGCATAATTTATATTACACAATAAAACTGTGACCAGTAATGTCATAATAGCACGTCCCTAAAGAGACACATTTCCATGCAACTTTTAATACAGAGAGTCTAAAAAGTTGACTGGGGACTGAAAGAAAATTTTGCATTGTAGTGTGTGAAAATGTGCTATAGAAACTTAAGGGTGTTGAGGGTTGAATCTATACTTATGAAAGATGCTGAATCTGTGAGGAAACTGAGAGAATCACTGCTGGGTTTTGTCTGTCTAGTCATCTAATGCACTAAAAGATGCAGACAGCAGTTTCTCTTTTCTCTCACTTTCTCCCTGATAAATCAATGAAATATTATAGGGTGTGAAAAAACAACACTTCTTTATGTAGAGATGAGGAGCACTTCTATCGACCCTTTTCACATTTGTGGGGTTCTCAGAAGTGGAAGTCATCATAGTTTGGGTAAAACTATAGTGGTGACGGAAATTACATCAAATATCATTTTTGTGTTCTCTTTTGATCCAATAGCAAAATATATAATCCATTATATGACTTTCCAAAAGAGGGAAAATATTGAGAGCTTGATTACGGCGATCAGGATAGAGAGAGAAATTAAATAAAAAATACAAAAATTTGGTAGATTTATAATGTTAATACCGTGGAATCGCAGTCTGAAATGAAATGAAGTCTGAAGACATGAAATTTTAAGCAGTGACATAAGTGTCCTGTGGTGTGACATTACAATTCATGTAAAATGATTTTCAGATTCTTCTGTTATTGCAGCTTTTATGACCTCATATTAATTTAGTAACTGCATATTATATTTGTTCTTTTTACAAATTCATTTTTCACATTGTGTAAATTAATGAAGGGGAAATGTGATAAAAATTGTGAAAAACAAAATAATTTTTGACCAATTACAATGTGAGATTTACATTTGGGCATCTACATATGTGGCCTAAATTGCCCAATCCATCCATCCATCCATCCGACCATCTATCTATCTATCTGCACATGGTATTCCATATACCATGTAACTGCATTTCGTGAGCTATGGTTTCAAATTATGCCTATCTGTCTTCATTTTCCTTTTACAGTTGGTGTTTTTATGACCACCGACGCGTTGTGAGACGCTTTACAGCTTTCTGTTTATCAAATGAAACCGCAGTGACGTAGAGTTCCCCCGCTATTTTGATTATGCTTGACCGGTCCATAGTCGTATCTGGCATTCACTGCCGTACGGTCTGTGCGCAGCTCCCGCGCGCGAGTATATTAACTAACAGCAGAGCGCTGCGCGAGCGCTGGAAATTCCTCCGCTGCACTGACAGACTGTGATGTGCTCGCGCTCGGGACAGGGGGACCGGCACGCGCCACAGCGCCTTGGCTTCTTGGCACGCAGGATTTAGGAACATAAGGCTACTTAGTTCTCGTTTTTTTGTTGGATGAGTGGCAGAAACTCAGTGCCTTCTGAAAACATTGGGGTAAGTGCGCGCATTTTAACCTTTGAATCTTAAATCTTGTAGCACGACACACTGTTTTTAATATGAGATAAATCATATGTCCGATTTTCTCCTTTAATACGCTTCTTAGCAACATTGTCTGACATTTTGGGGTGTTAAATCAGATTCACTTGTACTTAAACGACACTGAAAAGACTTAAATTAGTAAACAATAATTGTGCAGTCGTGCGACTGCTCTCCATGGGTCATGTAGCCTACAATACGTGAAAAAAGTGTATGTGATGTGGTGTGAATATGTATTTGAATTTGTTTGTTTTGCACACATTCGAATGTTTACTGACAGACTCGTGTTTATTTAGATTCAAATGTATTGAGCGCCATTCTGTTTATTGTTTGCTCACTCCTCCAGAATACATGTTAAAGGCATTGTAGTAGCTAGAATCACTGCTCGTGTCTCTGAATGGCTGTGCGTGCACAGAAAATATCTCAAGATAAGGTGTCTTTGTAAAACAACCTATTTATCTCAGGTGGCTCCTGGCGTCGCGCAGTGCACGCTCATTTATTGCGCATCTGTTCGCGCGCTGGCTGTGGGGAAACTCGGTCCTTTTTTATCATTTTGTTTTCCTTCTAGCTAGCAGAATGACCCACCGCTTTCCCAAATATTTGCTGAACTACAAGGATTACCACCTGAGACTACTGTGACAGATATGTGGTCTCGGTTGTCAATCTTGAACCATTGTGATGAGTGAGAAGCGTGTTAAGCGGTTCTCCTTTTACCTCAATCTCTGACCTAAACGGTCAACAGGATCATTTTAAAACTAACAACCATGACAGCGAAATGATTTATTTAAAACGAAGTGTCATTACAATTTTAAAGTTCATTAACCACATCAAATTAAAGTTGAAACGTTCCCCGGTTTGAGGGAACAGGTTCCAGTCTGCCAGAGAGAAATAAACTATACAGTCACGCTGCACGTTCTGTCACGCGCGGAGAGCGGCAAATGCACGAAACAAATCTCGGAAATGTTAGTTAACAACTTGCCTGTAATATATGGCTTTTCTGGAAAAGTACTTATCGTCGATTATTTTTATTTAGATTTAAACTGTTACAGTAGTAAAATGGCCCAAATACCTCATTAAATGTGAAATTATCCTCCTGTCTCTGTGAGCAGCCTGCCCTTGTATATTAGCCAATCAGAAAGGCTTACTGCCTGTCAATCATTTTGGATGTTCATGTTCCATGACATCTTTTGAGTCTTGGGGTTTGGACCGAGGGCGCACAGAAATGTGCGAAATTACATTCATTCATTGTTCATTTTGCAGATGCTTCTCAAAATCAAGATCTTAGTGTCTATAGCCGAAGTTAGCACATGAGCGACATTACTTCCACTTATATTTTATTTAGCCTAAACATGTTTTTCCTAGTTTTGATTGATATGGTGAAAAAATGCAAACCGCCTTTGCAAACTCCCTTTATCACATGAGATCTGGAAGTGTATAAGTTTGTATCAAGTCAGTCTGCATTTGCATAAAGCCTTGTCATGTGCCCAAATCCTGTTGCCAAAGGTCGCTGTTTGCCATGCCACTGGAAGTCACTGCAGAGCGAACAAAAGTATTTTCTATTAATGTTCTACTAACTAATAGAGAGCTAATGTTCGTTTATTAACATTCTCATTAAAGGATTAGTTCACTTCAGAATTAAAATTTTCTGATAATTTACTCACCCCCATGTCATCCAAGATGTTTATGTCTTTCTTTCTTCAGTCAAAAATAAATTAAAATTTTTGAGGAAAACATTCCAGGATTTTTCTCCATATAGTGGACTTCACTGGGGTTCAACGGGTTGAAGGTCCAAATGTCAGTTTCAGTGCAGCTTCAAAGAGCTCTACATGATCCCAGACGAGGAATAAGGGTCGTATAGCGAAACAATCGGTCATTTTCTAAA
This sequence comes from Anabarilius grahami, assembly GCA_003731715.1. NCBI lineage: Eukaryota > Metazoa > Chordata > Actinopteri > Cypriniformes > Xenocyprididae > Anabarilius > Anabarilius grahami. Next base: position 2,696,296 of record RJVU01014363.1, on the reverse strand, counting down.
AAAAATTATATATATATACTTTTTCTTTTTAAAAAAAGCTCATTTTGCACTGCTCTGCGTTGCGCCACGCATTATGTGATCACATTGGAAAGGTCACACACAACGTAGGTGGAAGTACCGAGCAAGTGTTTACAAAGCGAACATGCAAAGACTAAGTCAAACATCCTTTACAAAAAAAAGGTAAAACAACGATGTCGGACGATTTTGAAGTTGGAGGAGAAAATTAGATGGACCTTTCCAACATGATTACGTAATGCGTGGCGCAGAGCAGAGCAGTGCTAGACGAGCATTTGTGGTTAAAAAGCATAGAATTTTAATTTTTTTAGAAAATGACCAATTGTTTCGCTAGATAAGACTCTTATTCCTCGTCTGGGATCATGTAGAGTCCTTTGAAGCTGCACTGAAACTGCAATTTGGACCTTCAACCCGTTGGTAACTGTTGAAGTCCACTATATGGAGAAAAATTAATTTTTTTCTCCATATAATGGAGAAATGTTTTCCTCAAAAACCTTAATTTCTTTTCGGCTGAAGAAAGAAAGACATAAACATCTTGGATGACATGGGGGTGAGTAAATTGTCAGGAAATTTTAATTCTGATGTGAACTAATCCTTTAAGTAATGAAAACATTATTTCTGAATGTTCAAAATGTTCAGTTTGTTACTTGTTTAAAAAAAACGTCTTGGTTATATGAACATTAAGGGAACATTTCATTAGATCATTTTGCAGACATTATGAGAACGTTCATTTTGAATGTTCTCTGAACATTCTGAAGCAAGTAAAAAATATCTTTGAACAAACATTCCTTTAACATTACTTGTAGAACGTTTGTTCATAACTTTGAGAAAATCTTTCCAGAATGTTCCCTGTTAGCTGGGTAACTCTCATTGAAAATTCAGTTCAGTTCGCTGGTGGTGTAAACAGAGCTTAAAACAGCATTTGCATCATTGCTGAATCTCTAATTGACAGACTGAGAAAATTGAATGTGCTTTTGACAGGTCATCATGATCAAAGCGCACATGCGAGTGTGTATTTCGTGCATGTGCGTGTTTAATCGTGTGTCAGTTTCCGCACCATTACTGTCCTCCGGCTAGAAAATGTTTCCATTTTTTTGTTGATAAACAATAACGACCCTTCACATAACATTGATACATTTCCATAAAGAATGGAGATTCAGTGTTCTCAGGCCGACAACACATCCAAACACATCAGGCAGCTGTGCTCATGTCCTCCAGGGATAATTTGAGGATTTTTAACATCTGTTTTCATTCAGCTGCAAAGCGATCACAAGAGTAGTGCATTTGATAGCTGTCAAATGGCATTTATGGTTTCATGTCATAACCCATTGCATTAGAAGGAGAAAGAGAGTTCAATCTGACACAAGCTACACAAATGAATGTCTGCTGTCTTGCAAATGTTTCAAGAACTGATATAGTTTTACAGTAAATTTAGTTAAAATCATGACTTCTGGTTGAGCTATGTTGACAGGATGTCACTCGAGAGGACCATTTCTTCATATTTAGCTGATTTTCTAGGTCATATTTCAAATGTGTATGTGCACCCAAACAAATAAAGTGTGCAAAGACCTGTTGTTTAATTCAACACATCAACAGTGAGGCAAACTTAACAAACTAAGGGACGGTTCACACAGAAAGTGTTTTTTTGTGTGTTGAAAAACACAAGACGCATGGCAGTGGAATGGAAATGTGTCTCGAGACACTTTTTTTAAATGCTCAACTTATTTTAAAGTAATTCCCCTTTTAAAAGATGTAATGTAAGTCTCTGATGTCCACAGAATGTGTCTGTGAAGTTTCAGCTCATAATACCCCACAGATAATTTATTATAGCTTGTCAAATTTGCCCTTATTTGGGTGTGTCCCTTTAAATGCAAATGAGCTGCTGCTCGAGGCCCACTTTCCAGAAGAGGGCGGAGCTTTAACAGCCAAAATGACGATTGTCAGTAATGATGTTCAGCCTTACATTGACTCAGACACTGTTGGAGAGACTCAGGAAGAAGTTACAGCTTTTAGAATAAATCTGGACGTTTCTGAACGGTTAGAGGATAAATTTATGTAGTTGCTGTGGAGTTGATTCAACTCATCGACTAGCATGTGCCATCATGTTAATCTTTTGTGCAAATCCAGTGTTGAATTGACCCTCATTTGTGAAGCAGTCCGGCGTAAAATGACAGCATGATAACAACACTCTACTACAACAACTCTTCCTCTTCTCTAAAGCAGCCCAACATGGCCTCATCCCGTTTGTTGTAGTCCTTAAACAGAGAATTCTGTAAAAGAAAAAAATCTCCCTTTGCATTGAACTTTGAGTGTCTTAACTTTGCAGATGTTGTTTATGCTCAAACAGCAACATTACACGCTAACTAAAGTCAAAAAAGTGAAATCATAACCCCTTTAACTTGAGCAGCATGTTTTAGATTTTGCAAAAGACGTGAGACGAGAATGCAAAAGTCAAAGATGTCCATCTAGCATGTGTTTACATAAAAATAACAACAGCTCCTAAATGAGAAATGCAGACTTACCATTAGGCTAAATGAACTGTGACTGACTGGCTACAGAACTCAAGCCGACCCTTGATGCAGTACTTCATTTGTACTTCATCTGCGACGCTTCATTTGTGTTAGATATATTCCTGCTCTAGGATATTTCATAAAGTGATGGTGAGAAAATAAGCAATGACAAAAAGTGTAGATGACACCTATGCTTTACACAGTGTCCTAACAAAATGTGATGCAAGGTATCTCTTCCATGCTAATCAGAGTTTTTTGTCCCAACCATCTGTGATACGCAACAAGCAACAGGGGATTTTATTTTTGCAGTGGTTTCTATTTCGGATACATCATGACTGACAGCTCAGTGATTATCTCTGGTACTTGTATGTTTTGTAGAATATTAAAATTGTTTAATTAATGAGTTTGAATATAATTTTTGGGTGACACCATAATGAATGCGACAATGGATAATTTACCTCAGACCTTGAAAATAACTTGGGGATGAAAACATGAACGTTCGAACTGTGAACTCTATGTGAACAAACCATGACGAAGACATACTTGTACATACTTATCCATTTCATTATTATCCTTGGCAGCTGAAGTGTTAATGGAAGCTAATGGAAGTTGTCTGAACCACACATTCAAGACAATTGCTTGTATAGTTGCAGGTATTTAAATTTTTTTTTGAGTGTTTAATGCTAAAAGAGTCCCTCCAGGCTCGCAGGTAATCCTCGATTGAGGCCAAAAGATATTCATAGACATATTGTGTGAATAAAGGCTGACATCCCAAGACAGAAGCTCAGAACGAAGCAGTTAAGCCTTCTGATGCTCAAGTGTTTGCCTTCCTGAATGGAAAGCTTATGTCATTTGTTAACTAACCTTTATGACCTTGAGGAAAGCCCGGTCAAACTAGTCTTTTCTCATGGGTGAAGGGCATGAAATAACAAGGAACAAAAACAAATACACACAAGTGCAAAGTCACAATGATAACCTAGTAGCTGTTTTATATTTATTTTCTTATTTTGACATTTTTAGCATGCTCACAGCATGTTGTGTTTAGCTGTTAGACAGTTTGCACGGTATATAACCCTCTCTGAAATGTTATTGCACATTCAGACATGCGTCACATCTCAAGCTGTTCTTTTGAACGTCCTGCCATGAGTGTTGCATTTAAAAATCACAACATGTTAAGTTAAATGTAGTCCAGACATTGAAAAACATGTGTCGTCTGTGCTCTCTTCCATTCTGTTGCACTCTGTCTAGCTGTTTTTGAATGCTAGTACATGTCTGAATGCTCCCTGAAACCAGATTACTTATACAGGGCTTCCTTAAGGCCGGTCATTCAGGTAGCATCGACTGATTGATTTTGTAAAAAGTCCTTTTGAACATCGCTTATATGTTTTACAGTCCATTTCAGAAGGCACTAGATGGACTGTTTAAATATTTTATCATACAAAATAAAGAATAGCTCACATGTTTGACATTGAGTTCACATTTAGTTCATATTGACAATAGTTCATCATTTAATGTCATGCCATTTTGACCTCCTATTACTTTATTTCAGCTGGGAAACACAAAAAGCAATCTTTGGAAGAATGCTTTATACATTCTTTATACATGATTTATACTGGACAGAAAATCACAGTAAAAGTACCCTTAGATACCTTTATGTAGTAAAACGGTATTCCAGGTCTTAAATTTTGTGGCTCCTAAATGTCATTTGTGTTCAAATGCGCTTTGATCACGTGAGTTGATTATTTAATGTAATCATTTATTGATCCATTTATGGTGCTTTTTGTTCTGAGCACATACATTCTGCAGGGAAAATGTATGAATAAAATTTTGGTTTGTTTATAATATAAACAAAGGAGGTTAATTTGGCTGTGTTCAGGGAGAATACAGAGGAGCTCAGAGAGAAATGCTCTGGAGCAGAAGAACATCACTGCACACTCTATGATCTGGGTAATGTTGTACTTCTGTCACCTCGGAGGATTGACTGTGTTTCATCCTTACTTAATGTGCCCCCAGAAGTCAATTAATCTGAACAAATTTAATTAAATAGTCCATGTTATTTTCTTTTCCATTCCCACTCTCACTGTCTCTTTTCACTGTGCCATTATCTACAATTGTCACGAGAGAGGGAGAAATTGCTTCAGTTTATTTCTAAATTTTATTTACATCTTAACTTCCAATTTCTAAAAGATGCTAACCCATTCTAGCAGTATTTCAGACTTAATGTTTTACAGTAAGAAGCAAATAAGACAGTTTATTATAGTAAGGTTTGGGAGGTAAAAACTTGTTTCATTTTCTCCATACAGAAATTGATTTTTTAACAATAACCTTTAAACCTTTAAAGACAGACTTACTGTGAGTTATCAGGTTGTTAATCAATAGTATTTTATTTATTTTTTTAAGCCATCCGTTTGCATCATTTCAACTTATTTTTAAAATAATTGTATTTAACAGCTGAATTACTGGTGAAAAACTACATTACCCATGATGCTATACAGAAAATCCCACAAATAGTGTACCCCAGGGATGACAACCCGGAAGTTAGCGGCGCACGGGTTCCCTCGGTTGAAAGCCTATGCATTTTTCCCATAGACTTTTGGAAAATCGCAGAAAATAAGCTCTGTGTTTAACTAAGGGTTATGACACTTACACGTTTTGTCTATCAGGATAATCTTTACAAGTTAACACAACATTTATAGATTCTGAAGCCTAAATAAAGTCGTCAGATATAAAAAGCTAACAGTAGGCTATAAACGGACTACAGCACACCATGGTCGCGGATCAACGTCGTCACCACCAAGCTTCCTCAAACTTTATTTAGAAAACAACTCTATTTAAAAACATGCTCGCTGATTATGATCTGTGCTGTGTATTAATACTTATCCACTTTTTCATGAGAAATGCTGTCCAAATGTCCTGTTTGTCATGATGACGTCTAAAGTCCCCGCCAAAGGAAGTAGTCCATTTTAGCAATTTGTTAGACACAGTAAAAGTTTTAAAAATCACAAGTGGGTTATAACTGGTGTATTTTATGTCATAGATCAAAACGTGAAAGTATTTAGAGGCTTTGTTAACCACTGACCTTATTTCAGGCGATTTAGCAAAAACCCATTCAAAAAACCCATAGACTTGACGGCGTTGGAACCGGAAGTCCTAAAATGCTAACTCGCTTCCGGGTTTTGCCTACAAAAATGCATCATCCCTGAGGCACTCTATAAGCCAAAAGAGCTGTTTAGCTCCGCCCACTCCCATGAAGCACTGCAAATATTAAATATATTTATGTATTCATTATGTTTATGTATATGTATTTGTTTATATATGCATATTTTGCAATAAACCTAACAAATATATTGTTTCTATAGGTATAATTAACAACTTTAAATAATTAGTTTTATATTTCTCTGTCGGTTTTAATTCAATTATGTCATTCGCAGTGCTTCATGGGATTGTAGTTCTTTCTTTTTCTGAAACAGTTAAGTTCACAGTTTTGTACCTTTGTCTATGGAAGCTTGTTTTCACCACTAAATAAAAAAGATAATTGCGACTTTTCAATTGCGTGTTATAATGTCAGAATTGCGAGAAATAAACTCAGAATTGCGAGATATAAACACAATTGCGAGAAATAAGGTCAGAATTGCGAGTTATAATGTCAGAATTGTGAGATATAAACTCACAATCCTGAGAAAAAGTAAAAATTGCGAGTTTATAATCGTTTAAAATTGCAATTCTGACATTTTATAACACGCAATTGTGACTTTTCATCTCACAATTCTGACTTTTTTTCTAACATTTGTGAGATATAAACTCACAATTGCGAGTTATAATGTCATAGTTGCGAGAAATAAAGTCAGAATTGCGAGTTATAATATCAGAACTGTGAGATATAAACTCAATCCTGAGAAAAAATTTAATTGTGAGATAAAAAGTCGCAATTACCTTTTTTATTTTTTATTCAGTGGCAGAAACTTCTATATTTGTTTGTTTCAAATACTTTTTGCTTCAAATCAAAGTTTGTAATGTTGTGATTCACTTCACCTCATAGCTGGTTGATTTGGTTCACGGTTTATAACACTTTAAAAATATATATTATAATGGGAAAACGCAGAACCAACAACACTGAGAAAGTGGATGAGCACTGTTGTACTCCATTGAATTGATGGTGGATTCAGTTGTCTTTCTCTCTCTTTTTCCACAGTAATTTCCAATCATCTGCCATGTTTGAGGGGTCGGAGTCCGCGGATAAACAGGAAGTCAAATCTGACAGCACCCTTGGGTCCTCTGTCTCCGCCTGTAAGAAGGTGTGTGTGCCAATGTCTGAAACATACACTAATGCAAGTACATAAGCGCAAACACTTCCATCAACATGAAAGCTATTTAGTTGGCGTGCAGTAGATTTTGGCCCAAGGCACCACGCTCACCAGGTGAGCTCTTGCGGTTGAACACTAGCAAGAATCTCACGCTCCAATCACAGTGTGATTAACATGAAGCCTTACTGATTGGCTGACTGCTCCCACCTGTCCAGGGAACAGAGACTTTGGCTTTTTGCCATCAGCACTTTTTACTCTGTAGGCAGCTGCACTACAAGTCAGGTTACATTAGCTGATGTTCTGCCAGTGTGAGAGAGAAAGGACAGAAGGAGCGAGACTGAGAGAGGAACAGGGAGTGTGATAGAACAAGCAGCATGATTAGCCCAATGTCTCCCTTGTCTTTGTCTCATTCAGCCGAGCGCTTTATTAGTGGGTTGGTGCTAAAGGAAAGTGGCCCCTGTGGGAGCAGATGAAGTATCATGGGAAGAGGAAGTTACAATAGCGTGACACTGTACTAATCATTTTTGTAGCTCTCATGGGAGCTGTTATGAGATTAAGGGGATTGGTCATTGATGATAGATAGATAGATAGATAGATAGATAGATAGATAGATAGATAGATAGATAGATAGATAGATAGATAGATAGATAGATAGATAGATAGATAGATAGATAGATAGATAGATAGATAGATAGATAGATAGATAGATAGAATATATTACTGATTATTGATTATTTATATATTATTATATATAATTATAACAATTATTATTATTAATATTATTAAATAATGAATATTTTTATTTTGTTATTAAATATGTTA
>RJVU01014363.1:2577612-2674838 GCA_003731715.1 Anabarilius grahami | reverse complement strand
TATATATATATATATATGTCTTATTTCAGTAAATATTCTTGTCCTCGGACGAAGATATATTTAGGTTTTCAGATATTGTGACAAACAACAGTAAATAAGACAAACAAGATAACATGGAGCGCTTGCTGAAGACAACAGAAGCTGGCGTGCTCTGCATCCGGGTATGCTTTATAGTTCCTGGTCCGTGACGTCACCCGTCTCTGACGTCTCACGACGCGATTGGTTAGATACAGGAGTGCTTCAGTGACGACATCACGCAGAAGGTTCCCAATGCGTTGCTACGCAGCGTCGACAGTTCCCTCGAAAGGGAACTCTTTGGTTTCATTAAAATATCTTCATTTGTGTTTTGAAGATGAACGAAAGTCTTTTGAGTTTGGAACAATATGAGGGTGAGTAATTGAACGAACCTGTTGTTAATGCTTTGACTTAATTATGGTAATTAATTAAATTGTTCAAGAGGTTTGAAAATAAGTTTGATACTCAAATTATATTGGGAACTTATAAACCCAGACTAAAGTAGTATAATCATAAAGAGCTCTGCTGTATATCAAAGCCACGGCCCACTGTGTCATATATCCACACAGCTGCTTTCACTGCCATTATCAGTAATCAGCCATAGATCCTCCGCAGCCCATCAGACATGCTATAATGACTCCATTTTGTTAGTGAAAATGCAGAGGCATGGATTTCATGAGAATCACATTGGTGAATTACATGCTACATGATAAAAGTTAGATATTTCCTCTGTCCCTTTAAATATAATACCAAAAACCTTCAATTTTACATTTATCTGATCTAGAAGAGAAGTCTTGCAGAAAGCCTTTTTTTTTTCACTGCATAGATTTTTGTCCATCAATCACAAATAAATAGGAATTCTACAACATATCACTATACAGATTCAGCTTTATTGTGCTAATGTTTTTGTTATTGCGGTGAAACACTTGAACAGCATGTTTATACACTCAAAAATAGATTTATGAATACGAATCACATAAATTAAATGGTCCATCCCCTTGTTCCATTTTACTTATTCTTAATTCATAATATGAATAATATTTAAGGATTATTCAATTCAATTTGATGGAATTTTACAAAATTGAAATTCATAAATCTTAAAAAAAAACAGCGAGGCATTAAATTGATCAAAAGGGACAGTAAAGACTTTTATAATATTACAAAAGATTTCTATTTCAAATAAATGCTGTTCTTTTGAATCCTGAAAAAAATGCATCATGGTTTCCACAAACCTTTTTATGCAGCACAACTGCATAACATTTTTCAACATAAAAAGAAGAAATGTTTCTTGAGCATCAAATCAGAATATTAGAATGATTTCTGAAGGATCATGTGACACTGAAGACTGGAGTAATGATGCTGAAAATTCAGCTTTGATCACAGGAATAAATTATATATTAACAGAAACAGCTATTTTAAATAATGAAATTTTTATTTCACAATATTGTTTGTACTGTATTTTTAATCAAATAATAATTGCAGCCTTGGTGAGCATAAAAGACTTCTTTCATAAACATCTTCCCGACCCCAAACATTTGAACAAAGGTGTATGTGTAAAAAGACATTAAATTAGTGATTTCATGTGAAGTGAAATCAGGGTAAGAGGTCAAAATATAGTGTTGGTGGGTTTTGTTTAAACCATTCATGACTTTTCCCTGATAAATAATCAGCTTAAGGTGTTAACACTCTGGGGTCTGACGGTCACGCCGGCGATACCACCGCGGTTTTTTTCTTACCAGTGTGAAAGAGACTCAAAATACTCCGTCAATGTTGCACATATAATTAAGAGTTATACACCATTTTAATCTGTGGAATATCTTCTTTTATTTGTGTACACTCAGAGTAAAAACAAAATGTTGTGCTTTTTGTAAAAATAAGTTGTGGACAATAACTAAGAAGGTAGAGAAGGTGTGTGTTTCTCTATTTGTTTTTGTGAGTTCTCACTCTTTTAAAAGGCTCGTTTAGTCTCCTTTCATTTTGCCTCCTATCCCTTCATTAAAGGTGCCCAAGAATGCTTTTTCACAAGATGTAATATAAGTCTAAGGTGTCTCCTGAATGTGTCTGTGAAGTTTCAGCTCAAAATACCCCATAGATTTTTTTAAATACATTTTTTTAACTGCCTATTTAGGGGCATCATTAACAATGCACTGATTTACGCTGGGCGCCGCCCCTTTAAATCACGTGCTCCCTGCCACACGAGCTCTCGACTATATTACAGCGCATTTACAAAGTTTACACAGCTAATATAACCCTCAAATGGATCTTTACAAGATGTTCGTCATGCATGCTGTATGCATGCTTCGAATTATGTGAGTAAAGTATTTATTTGGATGTTAACGTTTGATTCTGAATGAGTTTGAGGCTATGCTCCGTGGCTAACGGCTAATGCTACACTGTTGGAGAGATTTATAAAGAATGAAGTTGTGTTTATGCATTATACAGACTGCAAGTGTTTAAAAATTAAAATAACGACGGCCCTCTTGTCTCCGTGAATACAGTAATAAACGATGGTAACATTAGCAACATGCTAACGAAACATTTAGAAAGACAATTTACAAATATCACTAAAAATATCATGTTATCATGAATCATGTCAGTTATTATTGCTCCATCTGCCATTTTTTGCTATTGTCCTTGCTTGCTTACCTAGTCTGATGATTCAGCTGTGCACATCCAGACGTTCTGCCCTTGTCTAATGCCTTTCATAATGTTGGGAACATGGGCTGGCATATGCAAATATTGGGGGCGTACATATTAATGATCCCGACTGTTACGTAACAGTCGGTGTTATGTTGAGATTCGCTTGTTCTTCGGAGGTCTTTTAAACAAATGAGATTTATATAAGAAGGAGGAAACAATGGAGTTTGAGACTCACTGTATGTCTTTTCCATGTACTGAACTCTTGTTATTCAACAATGCCGAGGTAAATTCAATTTTTGAATCTAGGGCACCTTTAATATACAGTTTTGTACAGTGTTAAAATCATTATGTCTATGTAAAGTTCCCATAAAACATGAAAACCCAATGTGTGTTTGTGATTTGCACCCTGGACTCTCTGTTTGGTCAAATTACGTGCACTGATCGCTCGAAACAATTAGCATGTTTTATTCAGACTTTTGTATTTTTGTAAGGAATGCTGTAGGTCAGTTCTATCCCATCTCCGCCGCCCCATCTTACCACAACCAAGGTAACCAGAAACCCTATATTGACCCCTTTCTTAAGATCAGCGATATGATAGGACTCATTTCAAACTCTGACCCTTAAAGTTGGGTTGAAATGACACCTATCATTATGTAAGTCAGTCAAAGATGACCCAGGAAACGGTGATACAGAGAGGAACAGACAAGCTGAGCTCTTCCTGTGTTAGAGGTACGGTCACAATGCATTACACATATTAAAGGCCTCAAATCATTTTCTTTTTTCAATTTTTCCCTTGAGGATCAATTATAATGTCAGTCAAGGGTATTTTTATAAATGATCATAAATTAGTTTTATATGACCATATCCATCTTCTCTCTGTCTATTTATAATTAACCAGGTTGTTAATCTCTGCTAGTAGATGCTGTAACGACGCCATCTAGACCAATAAAGCATCTTTCTCCATTGATGATCATTCAAAATTAGCTGTGTTTTCTGGTTAATCACTAGTGAAGAGTTTGGGAGTGAGCATGTTCTTGCGCTGAACAGTCTGTGCTGAAATGTATTGAGATGGCAATGTGTTCATTTATTTGATGTCAGAAAGCTGTTTTTGTAGTTTAATGCTTGTGTTAACCCTTTAAGACACAGATCAGAACTGGACTTGCCAATTCATTAGCACTCATTTTTTGTTTTGCCTGAAATATGTATCACCATATTACACCTTGTAGACAAATAATCCTCCAAACATTGAATTTTCACCAATCATGGAATGCAGTGGTGTTCTGAAATGAGGAGGCAAAGTCTTTACAGTTTTTGTTTTGTTTTTTTTATATATAAATCAAAAGTAAATTCATGTCCCAGATACACTTAATGTTGTCACATTTGTATTTTGTAACAGTGTAATTAATGTTCTGTTTATTAAAACCAAGTATAAGTCTCATCAAGTTAGTGTTTTAAGCATTTTTACATTATTCCAAAAATAATAATAAGGGTCTTATCTCGCGAAATGATCAGTCATTTTCTAAAAAAAATAAAATTATATACTTTTTAACCACAAATGCTCATCTTGCACTGCTTTGCGATGCACCACGCATTACGTAATCACGCTGGAAAGGTCACGCGAGACGTAGGCGGAAGTACAGAGCAAGTGAACACGCAAAGACTAAGTCAAACGGCCTTTACAAAAAAAGGTAAAACAACGATGTCGGAAGATTTTGAAGTTGGAGGAGACCACGGTATATCCACCTACATCACTCTTGACCTTTCCAACGTGATTACGTAATGCGTGGCACGTCGCAGAGCAGTGCAAAACTAGCATTTGTGGTTAAAAAGTTTTTTTTTTTTAAATGACCGATTGTTTCGCTAGATAAGACCCTTATTCCTCGTCTGGGATTGTGTAGAGAACTTTGAAGCTGCAATGAAACTGACATGTGGACCTTCAACCCATGTTGAAGTCCACTATATGGAGAAAAATCCTGGAATGTTTTCCTCAAAAACCTTAATTTCTTTTCGACTGAACTTGAACATCTTGGATGGCATGAAGATGAGGAAATTATTAGGAAATTTTAATTCTGAAGTGAACTAATTCTTTAAATGTCACATTTTGTAATATTTATGTTGTTTTATTTTTGTAATATGGATTATTTTCTCATCCTCGGAGGAAACCTGAGGCGTAGTTGTTACTGTACCAACACATTTTACCTGTAAATGTAGTGATTACTGTGCAAAACCATCTTATCTCTTATAAGAATGTGAGCAAAAACCATTCTAGTTCAGCTGGTTTTAGAAACTTCAACGGTAACACTGTGCATCTTTGCAGAGAAGCGACAACAATAGCATCCCTTCCTGTGCTCATTATTCTTTGCCTCAAGCAACAATCAAAATTTTCACAAAATGAAAAGATTCCTATACTTCAAACTTTAAAGTAAAATGAGATGTGAGAAAAGCACAGGCAATTTCACTCAAATGATTGCTCACCCTGGATGTCAACAAAATGTGACGGCCTGGGATTTCCATATATTTTAAAACTGGGCTTTAACTGGTTAACGGTTGCAGGCAGATCGTGCCTTCAGGATGTGACAGCATTACATGGTCATAACCATGGGCACAGATGTGAATTTGTGAATTTGCTTCATCACTGAGCACCTAGTGAACCAAGGACGAGGCCTCAGGCGAATCACCCACAAACACACACACACGTGTGTGTCAAAACCACGAGAACCTGGGCTCTCTGTGACGTAAAGGTCTGTCAAGTGTACATCCATGCACTACGATAATGTCAAATGACAGGACACATCAAAGATTAACCATTCGATGGGAGCGTGTGTTCTTGTGTCCGCTTTTTCACTCCTCCCGTGCCCCATTTAGAAGCTCAGAGGATGTGAAAGCGCAGATCAGCGTGTGTGAACCCACTCAGTCGAAAATGATAAAGAGCACGTGCGCTCTGTTCCAGTAGTGCAATATGGCAACATCTCAAAACAACCTCTTTCCACTCCCATGATCCCCAGCTTTGTTCTTTTATCCGTTCCTCTCCATCCCTTTCTATTATTTTCATTCCTCTCTCTCTCTCTCGCTGTGGTGTTGCGAGCGGAGAGGTGGCGGCATGTCTCAGCGGAGGTAATTTTTAGCCGCGATGGCGAGTGTCTGCCATCTCCCCTCTGATGATAATGGGTGAAATGAGTTTGTCCTTGGCAAGGACGACGCACAGCCATCTCTGGCCTTCCATCCATGTCTCGATATTTCATTCCCACAAATTCCTCCCCCTTTCTTTCTTGGCCTCCCTCCTCTTTCCCAAGCTTGTATTTCTCTCTCCCATCTGTCTTGCCGTCTCCCTCTCCAGTGAAGAGTGAAATGCTCTAAGTTGAGAATTGACCCCTCTAACCCATTTTGAGGACTCGTGCAACGTGTGTGTATGTGAGACAGTGACAGATCATCTGAACTAGAGATGTCATATCAAAATATCAGTTGTTGATATCAGTGATGCAGTTAAGTACAGAGACAGGATTTACAAGCAATAAAACAAATAACAACAATAGAACCAAGATACAAATCATTTAAAGGATTAGTTAACTTCAGAATTAAAATTTCCTGATAGTTTACTCACCCCCATGTCATCCAAGATGTTAATGTCTTTCTTTCTTCAGTCGAAAAAAAATTGAGGAAAACATTCCAGGATTTTTCTCCATATAGTGGACTTCACTGGGGTTCAAGGGGTTGAAGGTCCAAATGTCAGTTTCAGTGCAGCTTCAAAGGGCTCTACATGATCCCAGACGAGGAATAAGAGTCTTATCTAGTGAAACGATCTGTCATTTTCTAAAAAAAAAAAAAATGTGAAATTTATATACTTTTTAAGCACAAATGCTCATCTTGCACTGCTCTGCGATGCGCCACGCATTACGTAATCACGTTTGAAAGGTCACACGTGACATATGGACGTACTGCCGTAGGGCGAAAAACTCAAACTCGAAAATCTCATTTTTCCCTTTAACTTCAAAATCGTCCGACATCGTTGTTTTACATTTTTTTGGAAAGGCCATTTGACTTAGTCTTTGTACGTTCGCTTTGTAGACACTGGATCAGTACTTCCGCCTACATCATGCGTGACCTTTACAATGTGATTACGTAATGCGTGGCGCAAGTGCATGACTCTAGACCCTAGTGAAGTCTACTATATGGAGAAAAATCCTGGAATGTTTTTTGAAATATGAGTAAATTACCCTCATTCTCATGGAAAACAAAGCTGGAAAAGAAAAGTTTTAGCAAAAATGGTGATGTCAGAGATGTATAATGATCATGAGTGCTGATATGTGAGGAAGGCCATTTGTACAAATATTTTTAGGCTTGTGTAAATGGAAATGTAATGTATAGATGGATACATTTTGTCCAAAAGTAAGCAAGTGAACCTTTATATTTAGTTAAAGCTGCTGTCCATAACTTTTTTTGGTTAAAAATGATCCAAAATCAATTTTTGAGCAAGTACATAACCAGCCAGTGTTCAAAACTATCTCCTTACCTCAGTTCGATTCACAACGGTAAGCTTGTAATAATGTTTTATAATTCGCGGTGGTACTGGTGGGCTTTCGCTGGAAATTCGAGCATGTCGCCGTTCGTCTTTGCGTCATTGCGTCACCTCTGTATACATAAAGAATAAGTCCTAGCTAGTAGGCTATATCGCATGTGAGATGGATCATTTATAGCCTTTTCTCACAGCAGCTGCAATAATTAAACTTTAAACTTGATAAATTAATTAAACTTGATGGCGGATTGTATGGTATGACATTAACGTTAGAGATTAGACTGTACAGAAATTGAAATCTACAGGTAACGCTAATACACACTAAATACACAGTCACACAATGCTGATGTTGTTAACATTAACAATTTGAGAATAAAGTATAACAATAATAATAATTTGCACGGTTTGATGTGATCTGAGCTAAGCAATCGTTAGATTTAATCATCATTGGCAGCGTGATTTATTGTAATGCTTTTTTTCTCAGTTGGTCAGAACAGAAGTGGCAGACATGTTACTTACTTGTTCAAATTACATTCTCCGGTGAAAATTCTTACTTTGGTCATACTTCCAAGATGCAGAATCTGTGATTCCTAAGTACAGTATCCACACGATGTGATGATCGACAGCAAACATTAGATTTATCCGCGCTGAGGAGCCTTGCCGAGGCACAACCCACGTAAAGATAATAATTCCTCAAACAACTGCAATTGCAGGTTTCAAACAGAGGTGGCGACATAAAGGCAAAATTGGTGACCTACACGCTTCCATGATCGTCTGTCCTTTCTGAATAATAAATGAAAAGTTGACGTGTCACATGATAGCAGTAATCCAGACTGAGAGCATCTGCACCACTGATTGGAGGAACAGGTCATTAAAATGAAAATTTTAAGGTCAGAAATCAACAGTAATAATCAAATTGTGATTGTATATGCATATTTTATCCTGTAGACACATTAATATGCATTGGTTTTGAGTTGAGATGTTAATTAACACAATTTATATAGGGCTCAAAAATAAATTATTCTCACAGCAGGTAAACTGAGTTGGGACTCCTCGAAAATTATAGTTTTTCCTTCATCGGTATCTTAATTATTGAAGCTTAGAATTTCTGAAGGCAAACAGAGCCAGTGATTTCATCAGTTCATTAGAATTTTACACAGGAGAAAAGAGGCTTAAAAGTTCAGGATTCTACTTTGTTCTTACCCTTACTGAAATTTCCATAGTTTTTGCACAGTATCCAAAGTTTAACTATGGTATTATAATAAGACAGGTTAAACTGTGCCTGGATCCTCATTACTATAATTAGATATAGTAAAACAGATATAGTAGGGATGTAAATGTGAAGAACTTTGAGAATGGCGTTAGAAGATACAACTTCAGTAGTGCATTAACTACAGTAAATTCATGGTCAATTTTTGTAAGGGTGGTTTTGAAACACATTTTAAACCATGTTGGTGTCTGTTTTCTCTTGCCTTCCTCATCAATACTGTCTGGAATGTGTTGGCTGTTTAATGTTTCAGCTAGCTTTTTGTGGTTTGTAACTAATAATTCAGAAGGCGACCATTTACACAGCCTGGCGCCCTGTGATGGCAATTTCGTGTTACAGTAAATGACCAGGAAGTAATAAGCATATCGCACACATAGAACTCCACAGAAAGCTCTACTGATTTCCACAGAATTGAAATCCTCGCCATTCTCAAAGTTATATGCATTCCTATCTTTTGTGTGTTCATTTTAAAAATTTTGTGGACACTTTGATTATCCTTTCAGCTGAAAAGAAGTGAATGAGCACATATAACAATATACAAATCCATTCCATAGAAATACACACATTATCTCCCAACATGAGCACAGAAAATGCACAATAAAAGTCAGCAGATTTCATCTAATGAAACTTAACACTGAGAGCCAGAAACCATCTTGTTTGGAGAAAGCAGTAGTGTAGGCTATTAGAATCACATTAATCCTATATAGAACGACTCTTAGACTCTTAAAATGTAGCAATATTGCATCACACTGTAAGTTCTAATATGTTAATATTGCAGTCCAATTTAAAAACATCCGTTTGCAGCAGTATATCCTAAATTAAGGCTAAATTAAAGCTGTCAATGGGGTATGAATAAACTTAAATGAAGATATATTAATAAAAACAAGTCTAAATGTCTTACACACACATTTTTTTACCAGAAAACAAGGCATAAATAATTTCTTTAAAAATGTTTTTGTGCCATTTAAACGTATTAAACATCTTAATGAAAATGTAAAAAATAGTTTCTGTCAGGGTTAGGGTCAAAATGTTTGGATAGAAAATGTCCATACCAGGCTCATTGGAAATATGTGTCTGTGGTGATATTTCTGCAAAATGATGCTGGGCCCTATCATACAGCCGGCGCAATGCGATGCCAGGCGCGTCGCAAATGTTTTTTGCTAGTTTCAGCCCGACGCAGTTATCATTTTCATATCCTGCACCACGTTGTTTAAATAGCAAATGCATTTGTGCCCATTTGTGCGCCCATGGGCGTGCTGGTCTGAAAACAAGGTGTGTTCAGGTGTGTTGTTGGTGCGCTACTATTTTGAGGCAACTGAAACAGACTGCACCACTGACCAACTGAAACCTGATCAATTCCACAGTATTTGTTTTGTTAATTAAAGGGCGTGTTAGTAATATGCGCCTATAGGCGGGTGCACAACATGCATACACTCTGCTTGTTACACACACAGGGACGCAGCAGCAAACATGCCAAATATTAAAATCAAAAGGATTACAATGTAAAAGATTATTATTGTGTGCATAAAGATAAAAATGCTTTGGTGGAAGCTAGCTTTTCCCGTAGATCCGTTCAATCACTAGAGAAGCTAGATCAGTTTTTCCGCTTGCAAACTCATGTAAATAGTGAATCTGCCATGGCATGAGTGCAACTGGCTTTTAAAGGTTATGGGAGGTGACACTCTGATTGGTTTATTGCAAGTTACACCCAAAACACACCCATTACTTAATAAGACAATAGGGACAGCCCTTGTAGACCATGCACCGGGCGTGCTGACCATTCTTCCCGTCCTTAACTCTCTGAGGTCTGAAAACGCACATACGCGTTTTGCAGGTTTTTTTTCACATTGCAGTAAAACAGACTTAAAATACTCCGTCATTTTTTGTCATAGAGACATAAGTAATATATCAATTGAAACTATAGAATGTCTTCTTTTATTTGTATACACTCAGAGTAAAAACAAAATGTTGTGCTTTTTGTAAAATAAAGAAAACTAACATGATGCGTGATCTCTCGTCTCCCTCTGAACGAACTCCAATCTGATAGTTCTCAGAAAATGAACTGTAACTTAGTGAATACTAATCACAAAAAAATGACACTTGTGTCTAAAAAAACTTTGAAATGTCAGGTTTTCAATCGTGTAAGTCAAATCGAAAACAAACATTCTGTGTTTATGTAATCTGTATGAAAAGAGAGCTATGTCAGAAGTCCGTGATTCAGCTCATTATCCGCTAATGCGGCCACGCCCACGGAGCCAGCGCTATTCACAGGCAAATTCAGTCAATACATGCAGACATAGTTTCAATCGTGTATTTATTATCTTGAAAAGTGTTTATCTGGGTGTAAAAGCCATGGTTAACGATCTCTGGAAGACATGCAGTTAGCTCCTGTTTACTTTTCTTCTATAGATGAATTTTAGATGAGTTTTTGTTTCTTTAGCGCCCTCCGGCTGCAGTATGAATTGAAAACACCATTCATGGAATAGCCTCTTCTTCTTTAGATGAATTTGTGGACTAAAAATGCACAGAGAGCGCCCTACGACTGCAAGTATGAATTGAAAACACCAGCGCTCATAGTAATGACATTGAATATTAAATAAATATAACTCCTCTGTATAGAAAATTGACATAAACATATGAGAATCCAATATTTCTCCAAATGTGCATGCTTTTAAACTAAAAGCCTATATTCAGACTCTTTGCATCACAGAAATACATCATATTTTAAAGTATAATATAAAACCATTACTTTATATTGTAATAATATTTTTCTGTGTTTCATATACCATGATGAGCTTAAGACATCACAGAAGGTTTTTTTCACAGCCTACCTGACTGAAATGCCTCATTAATATGCAAGTCATTTCAGCTCATTACTATCCGATTCTTTTGTCTTCTCAGGTGAGAATGAGCCATTATTCATCATTATTCACGATGATTCCCGCCTCCATGCATACGGTGTTCCTTGGCAAAAAGTGTCTTACAAAAACTAAATCAATATATTGTTATAAATGAAAGAGTAGTCAGCATAATTTTTACATAATTCTGAAGCAAAAACTCTAGTCTACAACCTCCAATACCCTAAAGTATTGTAAACACAGATTTACTATCCTTTTTTTGGCCTTATTTCAGTGACTTAAGTTTTTTGTTTTTTCAATAACCACGCATAAATGTTATTCCTTCAAAAACACAAACATGTACATACATGTTCCTCACATATTATTGTAGCCTAGTTTGTGCTGAATACAGTGTAATGACACTTGTGTCATTTATATGTTTATGAACAACTGAAAAAAGCACAAATGTCAGGGCATGTCAAAACTTCTCCAGGCCCCAAATCAGCCTCAGACTCCAGAGGGTTAAACTAGCAAAAGTGAATTCGGACACACCCTAAGTGCACTTGCGCCGTGCGCTTTAGACCATGCACTTAGATCGTTAAAATAGGGCCCTACATGTTGCTTTTTGCATGTTTTGCAGTGCATTCTATGTGATATGTCCAGTGAGTGGCATTAAAAGCATGTTCAGCTTTATCTGAAACAAATGAATGTAAATCGGGTAATGTTTTATTATGTTAGTTGTTGTCAGTGTTGCCAAGTCTGCGGTTTTCCCGCAGAATTGGGCTACTTTTAAGTTGTTGCCGTGGGTAAAATTTTTTTCCACGGGTTGATTTCCACCTCCATACGTACGATTTTGGCGCTACAACATCCCCAAAACAATGTACAAATTCAGCGGAGAATTCGGCTGCCCGATGGTGTACGCCGCATTGGGCTATTTTTGGGCTACTTTTGATGCACAGACCTGGCAACCCTGGTTCTTGTACATATCACAGTTCACAAGGTTAATGCTCTAACGCTGAATATTAGATTTAGATCTAATTAGATTAGATTAATATTATATTTGAAAATTACATAACACCTACACTAGTGTTAACTAAAGCAAACCTGAGAAATCACATTTGCTGAAGCAACCATGTCCATTTAGCTTGTTTCTTTGAGCTCTTTTATTGTGACTTGTGTTTCACAGGACTTGTACTCGAACTCAAGTGCAGTGCTGTACCAGGTGAACTACCAAGGAAGTTTACTACATCAGAAAATGTTTTAGTTTACAAATCATGCAGTATGGTAAAAGTGTTTTGCTGTCATAACATAGTATTGTGCAAGGAACTGTGGGAAAATAGTTCTTTATTTATCAATCATCTGCCTCGTAATTATAATTTGTGTAAAAAGGATTAAATGTTGTTGGTGTTTCACTGCTACTGGTGGTCATTTCAGCTGGAAAATGCCATGAATTGTGTGTATAGGTACGTTTTTCTTTTTTTTCTAGTTTTGTAAAAAAAAAAAAAATGTAAGTAGAGGCACATTTTCCAGTGAGCCTAGGTTGAAAATATCATTAGCTCAGTATAAAAACAGAAAGAGAACGAGAGAGAGCATCCAGTGTGTTGTGCTTAAGTACACTGAGATAAATGAATGTTATAGTGTGGTACAGAAATCCAGACAGACAGATGGGCAGGCGGATGAGCTGAGATGTGCAAGAGCACCAAAATGAGCGAGCGAGAGGAATGTGTGTATTGTGAGAGTGAGATGCAAATTTCCACTCTGCATAAACAGAGTCTAATTCAGGCTCAGCTGCTAACTCCGTCTTTGTGTCACCTTTTCCAGTTTCACTTAATATCATCATTTAATGAGTAAAGTCACCACCATAACATCCTGAATCACTTCTCATAACCTTAAACCTTCAGCAAATTCTCCTACTAGTCATGCTGTAGCTGTGTCACATTGAATCAGTTTTGTTCTCTCAGCATCGTGATGATTTGAATGTGTTGTAGTCATTTCCAGAATGACAATTTTCAGCCTTACTTACTAGGAATTTTACCAGGAATAGACCCACTATGTTCAGAGCAATATTATTTGTATCTTTGAGATACTATAGTTTTTATTAACGTTCATTTTATTTCAAGCTATTTCTTTATTATTATTACAGTTTTAATTTTATTTTTAATTAACTATAATAACCCTGGTTCAGAGAATCCAGTTTATTATTAGTGGTGCTAAAGCAAGTGTCCCTGTTATTATTTCTCATACATGGATTTGTAACCTGTCTCGCACCTTTGGTGCTATGGACATGAATGACACCTCAAATCAGGGTACAAAATGACCTTATTGCTTTTAAATTGACTTCGTAAGATAAACAGGCATACTTTTTCCCAAGATTGAAACTTTATTTTGCATTATAATTATCTAAAATGTTAATCCTTATAAAAAGGATTATTTGGCTGCTTTTTCCTGGAATGTTAGTGACAAACAGGGTAGGACATTGTGTCATCATATACAAGCTAATTTCCTTATCTGTGCAAACGGCACCTAGCAATCACCTAGCAATGACTTGGAACACCCGAACAGTCACCTAGCAAAACACTAGCAACCATTTAGAATGGTTTCAAACCAGCATCTTAATATCATGGCAACATCTTTTGCATGGGCAAGCACAATGCATATTTTCTTCATTAAAAAAAAATCTAATTAGACATACTGTTTATTTTAAGAATACGCATCTTTTGTTTATATATTTATTTTTTATATATATGTGTGTGTGTGTGTGTGTATGTGTGTGGCTCAGAAAAAGGCAGTGACTGAGTCACCATATCAACCCCACAATACATTAATAGTGCCACCTGACAGCTGAGACACTCCAAACCACCAGCGCAAGATTGGTTCATATGTGAATATGACAGTTCAGGACAGTTATGGCAGGTTACTCGTGCTCTCTCTCTCTTTCTCTCTCTCTCTCTCTCTCTCTCTCTCTCATTCTCTGTCTTTCGATAGCAGATGCAGTCCTCAGGCCAGAACTATTAGCACACTTTACACACTTATATATATCCTCCTGGGACCCAGGAATAGACTTTTGTCCTCTGTAGTGGACATTATATTTTAGTGATTTTCTCTGACATCACACATGTCACAGTTTTAAGTCTGGATGTCCTGTAAAGAGCACATTCAGGGCTTTTCAGAGATATCAAATGTTCAGAGGTTTCACCATGAACAGTCCCTTTCCTTGGTCTTTAAATATGACTGACATTGATTTAGTGATCAAATTTAACACCCTTATGGAAAAATGACAATATTTTGTTATTATCATTTACACCTGAATAATTTTCAAATTGTTTGTCATAAATCAACATCTCAGGAAAATGTTATGGGGTTTCTAATCAAAATATGACTTTCTGTTACAAAACAGAACATCGATTTTACACATGACCTCTGTAGAGGACAACAGGACTTAAATCATGATTATCAGACATTTTGGGAGACACAACAAGTGAATAGCGAAATAAGTTATATATCAATATTCCTATTAATTATTAGATATTATTATGAAAATGTTGCCAATTATTACTCCCATTATTACACTTCTTTTTTCATTACATGTTGCCCCAAGAACATATTAATATGCAAATTATATACAGTGTATAGATGCATTGTATTAAATGGGAAAACCCATGTATGGCTATTTTACCCACTATTGCATAAAGTAAAATGGTATATCAATTAATTCCATTATATCTTTCATAACATAGTTGAGAATCATCTTTAAACAACGTTTGATTAAAAAAAAATCCTGAAGCCTAAAAATTGATTAGTGAAAAAAAAATCCCATTGTTTTTGCCTATACATGTCATTTCATGTCATTTTATTTTTTAAACAACTTCGTGCCAATGTCCTCTACAGAGGACATAGCATAACATATGAATAAAATATAATTTTTCAAAAATGTTATTTTTTCATTTGTTTCTTATGCTCTAAACAATATAATGACGTGAAAAAATACTAAATTTTTCTGGGTCCCCATACACTCTAAAAAATGCTGGGTTAAAAACAACCCAAGTTGGGTTGAAAATGGACAAACCCAGCGATTGGGTTGTTTTGACCNAAATGTTATGGGGTTTCTAATCAAAATATGACTTTCTGTTACAAAACAGAACATCGATTTTACACATGACCTCTGTAGAGGACAACAGGACTTAAATCATGATTATCAGGCATTTTGGGAGACACAACAAGTGAATAGCGAAATAAGTTATATATCAATATTCCTATTAATTATTAGATATTATTATGAAAATGTTGCTAATTATTACTCCCATTATTACACTTCTTTTTTCATTGCATGTTGCCCCAAGAACATATTAATATGCAAATGATATACAGTGTATAGATGCATTGCATTGTATTGAATGGGAAAACCCATGTATGGCTGTTTTACCCACATATTGCATAAAGTAAAATGGTATATCAATTAATTCCATTATATCTTTCATAACATAGTTGAGAATCATCTTTAAACAAAGTTTGGTTAAAAAAAAATCCTGAAGCCTAAAAATTGATTGGTGAAAAAAAAATCCCATTGTTTTTGCCTATACATGTCATGTCATTTTATTTTTTAAACAACTTAGTCCTAGTGTCCTCTAACATTATTTTTTCATTTGTTTCTTATGCTCTAAACAATATAATGACGTGAAAAAATACTAAATTCAAAAAACCTTTTTTTTCTGGGTCCCTATATATATGTATATACTGTATATATACACACACACACACACACTTAACGCTTATGGATGTACTAGATCATTTACTGTTGCATTAAGTACCAGCTGGAATAAGAGAGATTAAGTGCTACATCTGTGATACCTGAGAGTGAAATCCATCCTCACTCAGAAAAACCTACAGATTCCAAACACATTTGTCACTAATGTGATCTTAAGTGTCTTAAGTGAAGAGTGAAAGAAGAGCTCTCTCTCACACACACACATCCACAAGGACACATTTGAGATATGCATGCGACTAGCAACACAATATGCTTTTAAGATACTGATGAGTCATCAGAATCAGTTAGGTGCAGTGTGTGTGTGTGTGTGTGTGTGTGTGTAAGAGTCAATTTGTGCCCACATTAAAGAACCAATTAAAACAAGTCAAAAAGATGTCAAGTGAATAGAGTGATGTGAGATGAACGCAGATGAGAGTAAGAAAAAAAGAGAGTAAGAAAGCTTTTTGTTTTGTACTTAAGATTGATAAATAAGTGAAAATTAGGGCTGTTCAAGCTCTGTAAACATGAGGGAGAAAGAGATGAAGGTTTTTTGTATGCAGTAGCTTAAAATTACTCAACCTTGTGTTATTCCAAACCTGTATGCTTTTATTTTGTCAGTTCATAGTGACACAGCTGAAACACCAAAGCAAAATGAAAAAAAAAACACCATAAAAGTGGTCCGTGTAACTCATGCATTGTATTCCTCTCTTCTTCAGATCTGCTTTGTTAACTTGGACAGACATACCCCTGATCGGCATGACGACAGCTACATCAAGGTATGTGGAGATTCTCTTTACTTTATTCTTTTATTTCCCTTTCCTTTATTTCCTTTATTTCCCAGGGAATGCATTAACTTATTTATATATATATATATATATATATATATATAAACATAAAAATTATACANCATAAAAATTATACGTATAAAAACAAAAAGTTTGCTTTGGATAAAAGCATCTACCAAGTGAATAAATGTACATTTTAAACTATCACTAATAAATAGTCTAGAGTTTTGTCATTCCCAGTTGACTGTTTTGATTAATATCCAAACGAATATTCATTCCCCTCCTCCCTCTCATTTCTAATTCATTCAATTATTCTAGTTAATAACGAATATATGAATGTCTTTCATCATTTCCTAAGCGTACAACATAAACAATGTTTCATCTAATTAAAAGGGAAATTAGAAACAATACAAATTACCAAGATAATGCAAGCAAAGACCCACATTCATGTGACTTGAATATTAGCATAAATTTTCCCACAGAAACTGGCCTCAGTGTGCCCAGAGCTGCCACGGTTAATTGAGTCTCTCGGAGTGCGGCAACCCAAAGAAAATGAGATTCTGCTTCTCAGCAGCCTAGAGTCACCGGACTCCTGCCAGCATGACCCAAGCCACCCACAGGTAAGATATGAATATAGACCGGAACAGCTGACATAATTTTACAGCTTACAGTCTGCCTGGTTTAACTGTGTGTGTGTTTATGTATGTGTATTTCAGAGCCATAGAACAGCGGATGTCTGTCTGGTGCATTGTTCCTGTGGGCGCCGCCCTACCCAAACAAACAATGTCGTTTTTGAGATCAACAAATTCCTGATTGGACTACAGTCTGGGCAAGAGAGGCAGAGACATGGCCGATTGGCTGGTCAGAGGGCTGCCGAAGATGACACCAACCGCTCTGTTTCATCCATAGAAGAAGACTTTCTCACTGCCTCCGAGCAGCTTGGGGAAGACAGTGAAGATGACCCATTCAGAAATGGTAAACAGTCCATCCATCTATCTACCAATCCATCCAGAAATCCAATTCATCCATCCGTCCAAAAGATCAGTCCATATGTCCATATGTTATCTTCTGTATGGTACTTTCTATGTCAGTATATGTAATGAGAAAATGCTACTTTAGTGCAGCTCTGGCACTTTTACTGCATCTTCCTCCTGTCCACCTTTTGAATAGACAGAAAATTGCTTGAATTATGGTTGAAAGAGCATTGAAAGAGCCATTTACGTTTTCTTGCTATCTGTGAGCCTGCTTTGATAAGAGTTTGCCCTATTTGGAGGACAGTTCGAGAGTGTTTCCACCCCAAGGCTATTTCTTAGTTTAGTAACATAATGTAGCCCCAGTCACTACAAATGAGATCATGGTTTTCAAAACAATTTTGGCATGTCACATAAATTTGCAACCATAAAAAGCACATAAATAAAGTCTATAGTTTTGCCTTTGGGAATAATTTGGATCTCAACTTTTGTCACTGGTTATAATAGACTTTATCAAAACTGCAATCTGCTGTGTTTATTTAGATGCAAAGTAACCAAGCAGCAGCATGGAAACAATTAATTCTCTTCAATCTATGTTGAGTATGTGTGTGATAGAGAAAAATTCACAAACAGGAGTAGCAAAACATTTAATGAAGGTTACATTTGCAGAAGACTCCCTAACAAAGAAGTGCTGGCCCCGAAACGCCTTGTGCATTTCCATTGTGCATGTCTGAAAGCTTGTTTGTCTTGCATTACTCTGTGCCTCTGATTTGGCCTCTAACAGTAAGTCAGACCCCTGAATATCTACATACCCCAAGTCTAATATTAAAGAGACAAGATGCACTGGGCTCTGCTGGGCTAATCTATAATTAATCTCTCATATGAAATTAGAAGTAATACTGTGTGAAGGTTATGCTCTCCTCAAAGCCAATGTAATATTCATAAATGGCCCAGATAGATATCTGCATTTGTATGGGCTTGGTTATTGAAGAAGGAAAACTGATACAAATATAACTGTGTGTTATGGATAGCTTGCTCAGAGCTCTGACTCCGACCCTCACTATATCCACTGGGCATAACAGGCAACGAGATAAATCTGACCTCCTTTTCTCAGTTTCGTCTTTCATTTTTACTCATAACTCCACATATTTCCTTCAGTCTGTCTTTCTGTCTCTAATTTCTTACTTGGGAATGTGAATGTGCTTCATTTACATGTGCATTCAATTTGACTTTTTGTTTGGGATTATGAAACCGTTTTAGGAGGTCTATCTCTCTCTCTGCCCCATCCCCCATCAACCCATTCCTCACCAACCCTGTCACATGTCTTTCTTTCTGCAGATCCTGAGATTTCTATCATGCCTGAGTCGGTTAAGGTGTTAAGAACAGCCCACGCTCAAAGAAGGAGTGAAATAGAGAGAGAGGATAGTGAGGACTCTGAGACCCTCTGTACCTCTTCCAACTCTCAAAAGCTTTCAAGAACATATTCCTGCCCTTCAAGAGGACCACACGCCACCCCCAAAAAACAAGTCAATCGTCACACCAAGGAGTCTGCTGGTCACTATGCCACCAATCTGGCTGAATCAGTCCTGCAAGATGCTTTTATTCGTTTGTCACAAGATGAGCCTTCTTTTGTGACGGAGGCAGCTGTGAGTGTGTCCACCACCTCGCAGCACTCAAGTGATGTAAGCCATTCCACTGAAGAGCCACCTAGGGCTCGAGCCTGCTCTTTTGAACTTCCTAAAATCGTGATCGTCCAGAGTCCTGACAACAGTGAGGAGGTAACAGAGTGGCCGGAAGCACAGTCACATGGGACAACTGAGCATGATAGTGCAAATAAGGCCAGAACGAAGCATGGTAATCACCCCCAGCACAACTCGCCAATTGGACACTCCACTAAGACAGTGGAAATAGCTTTGGCATGTGCTGCAAGTGTCATCGGTACCATTACCGCCCCTCAAGTCGCAGAAAAACTCACAATGGAGTCTGGAGAAGAAGATGAGTGTGAGGATGATGAAGAAGATGAAGGGAGTGAAACCGAACAAGGGGATTATTCATTTTCCTCTGCAGTATGTGGAATGTCTCAGGTCGCTGGAGCCGTAGCTGTGGTAGATCTAGCAGATGACTCTGGGGATAATGAAGACTTGACAGACATGTATTCTGCCTCTATGGGACTTCTGTCTGTTGCCCAAGCTTCAACTGCAATACCTCTCCACTGTAGCATTGCAGAGGGCACCAGCGTTGAGGCTTTCAGAGCCAATGTGGCTGAAGTTCTCCTCAGGGAAGCTTCAGCTGTACTCACCCACAGACAAAGTTATTCAAGCGTTGCAAATTTCCTTGAGACCACACATAACAAGATAGTGAATGGCATCACAAATCCAAGAAGGCCCTATCAGGAACAACAGGACTTGGATAACTTTACCCAGGAAATATCAGACAGTATCTTTCAGAATGCCCTTGAGAAGGCTGAGAAGAGAAAAGAGCTTGAGGGTCCTGGAAAAGATGCCCCAAACATTGAGGGTTTTCTCTTGGACTGTGTGAATAATTTGCTTTTTGATGTCCTATGTGTAACATCAAGGAAAATTAGTGAAATTTCAAAATTTAATATGGAATCATTTGACGGGCAAGAAGGCAGTGTCAGCTTTAGGGAGTATGAAGCTGATAAC
Organism: Anabarilius grahami; assembly: GCA_003731715.1. NCBI lineage: Eukaryota > Metazoa > Chordata > Actinopteri > Cypriniformes > Xenocyprididae > Anabarilius > Anabarilius grahami. The sequence continues at coordinate 2,654,403 of RJVU01014363.1, read as the reverse complement.
AAGTCTGGCAGGGAAGCATTGAGCCAGTTACAGCGTTTGATTGAGCCAATCCAGGCTTATAATCATGACGAGAGGCGAAGAAGTGTGGAGAAGTTGTCTGCTCTCATAGGGAAAAGAGAGAGAGAGCAAAAGCTCATACAGGAGGAGAGAGAAAAGGAGCCCAAACTGAAAGAACCCTACAGACTTACTCTGAACAGAGTGACTGCCACATTGGTCAAAGAACAATCTGACCTGCAAGGGCAGCTGAGCAGAAGTGACAAGAACGCAGACTCTCCATTCCCTTCAGCTGAAAGCTCACCACTTCACATGGCCCGAGGGAGGGCAGGAGGAGAGAGCGAGAGCAGACAGCAGTCTGTATCATCCTCTTCAGGAGCACTTGTGGCACTTAAAATGGATTCGGGTGAGACCAAAACTCCTGTCACATGCTTTGCTGAAGACTTGGCGACCACAGTGGTATCCATGGCTACAGAGCTGGCAGCGATATGCCTGGAGAACTCGAGTGGAAAACAGCCATGGTTTTGCGCCTTAAAGGGTGGTTCAGAAGGTCCAGAGGGGCTGCTTCTGCCCTGCCGCACAGCTGCAGCACTCCGCCGGAAGGAGACACAAAATGGCACCGCAGTCACCAAGAAACACAGACCTCCACGTCTCAGTGAAATCAAACGTAAGACCGAAGAACAGCCTGAACTCATGGAGCGTCTGGTCAACCGTGTCGTGGATGAAACTGTCAATCTAGATGAGCCCACAACTTCTGATCCATTTGCACTCTTTGCGTCAGAGGTTACAGCCAGGATAATGAACTGCCCAGAATTAAATGTGGTGGATACTTCCAAATCTGGCCAGGCATCGCGCAGTCGCCTACAGTGTGAGAAGTGGAGCAGCAGGGGGAAAGCATCAAGCTATGAGAGCATTCCAGAGGAGGACTCAGATCCCTCCGGAACACTAAACACTTTGGGGCCAGGAAATAGGCTTGGGCATAATTTGAGCAGAGGTAGCTCTATCTCTAAGCAGTCCAGCTGTGAGAGCATTACGGATGAGTTCTCTCGGTTCATGGTAAACCAGATGGAGACAGAGGGTCGAGGATTTGACCTTCTGCTGGACTACTATGCTGGGAAAAATGCCAGCAGCATCCTTGCTGCAGCTGTTCAACAAGCTGCCAGTAAAAAAAACGGACACCTCAATGTGCGGACATCATCTTGTCTCTCTAAGCAGTCCAGCACTGAGAGCATCACGGAAGAATTTTATCGCTTCATGCTGAAAGACATGGATAAGGAGAATAAGGATTACAGCCTGACCAAGACCAAAGAGTGGAGTAATAGCCTATTACCCCCATCCCCAAGAACCCCGTTTTGTTTCCGTCAGTCTTCTGTTCCTGACAGACGATCCTCAGATTCCAGACTAACTGTAAACTCACCCATCAAGGCTAATTCATTCGATGGTTTTGCTCGAAATGTACATGGGGACTCGCTCAACATCTATCCAACCAACTCTGTGTCATCAACGGGACTCTGCAAGTCTGATTCTTGCTTGTATAAGCGTGGCCAAACAGACCAAATCACAGACATGCTGATTCATGAAACCTGGGCCAGCTCTATTGAGTCTCTAATGCGCAAGAATAAGATAATTGCGGAGCCCTCAGAGGACAGTGTGGAACTCGATTCTGCCGACTCACAGCCACATGTACAGCTCTTTGCTAATCGTCTAGCGGCAGACATTGTAGAGAGTGGCAAATCCTTGCTTGGAGGCCAACAGGACGTCATTGTGGCTGCTTCACAAGCTACAGTTGGAGAAAGAAGATATGGCTTTAAACATTCTCGGCGTGAAAATAGTGGAAACCAGCCAAGCATGGAGCATCAGGAAAATAGCGGTAGCTCCCACAGTTCCTCCTGTGTGAGGCAAGCATGGCGTGGACAGAGGGAGGTACCCTTGATTCACATTGAACCAGATCAAAGAGAAGAGGCTTCAGAAGACAAGGGGAGGGTTGGGCCCCACCACAGGGAAGCATCCTATCAGATCCAGCCGCAAAGTGGTAGAGAGAGTGAGACAGCAACCAAAAACAGGTACAGTCTACATAAAAGCATACACATTCTTGCTATCAGAAGTCAAGCCTTAATTCTTGTAACTGCTCACTGTACAATGTGTGTTAAAACATCTCAAATCAACCGTATGAATTTGACATGAGTGTGAGAGGCAAGTTGGTAAAGAAAACAAGCGGAAAAGATAAAGAACAGTTGCACAAATGCAAAAGGGATCAAGAATTGCAAAACAATTGCAAACAAGGGTTTTGAAACTTAGTGTTTTTATAGTACAATTCTTATTTGTCAAAAGATCAAGTTTGATTTCTCAGTTTATGACCCCTTTAAAACTAGAAGTTTTCGGAAGACAACACAAAACATTGATACAAGGTTTGCTTCAGGTATTTGTAACACATGGTGTCTATAAAACAAATAACACATCTCTATAAAGAGGTAGAACGGTTCTCTGTAAACCCATTTTTATCACCAGTTTCCTACACTTCTAAAAAAAATAAAGAAATATAGACTTAATACCTATCTTCCCTTGATTCTTTTCTTGACCCAGGCTCTGTACACCAAAAGATATTGTGGGGCAAAATTAGCAATTTTAAAGGGATAGTTCACCCAAAAATGAAAATTATCGCATGATTCACTCACCCTCAAGCCGTCCTAGGTGTATGAGACTATCTTCTTTCAGAAGAAAACAGAGTTATATTATAAAATCCTGGCTTTTCCAAGCTTTATAATGGTAGTGAATGAAGATCCTGATTTTGAACTTCAAACACACTGTACACACTGTACTGAGTTTCATTTAGGTATGATAGAACTGTTTTAATTATTTATTTTGACAATATAGAAAGTTAAACATTTAGTGTTTACTTTTTTGGTTTTATGTTGAAATAATGAAGATTTATGTGCCACCCCAGACTGGTTGCTGGCCCCTGCCTGGCCACCCCTATGAAAAAATCCTGGCTCCCCCACTGTTTTGAAGTCCAAAAAAGTGCATCCATCCATCATAAAAGATATCCACACGACTCCAGGGAGTTAATAAAGGCCTTCTGAAGTGAAGCGATGGAATTTTGTAAGAAAAATATCCATATTTAAAACTTTATAAACTAAAATAACTAGCTTCCGGCAGACAGTCTAGGCAAATCGACTTATGCCAAAAGAGTAATCTCTGACCCGACACATGACGCACTGACGAACGCGAAAGCGCAGAGGATAGAGCAAAACAAAACCTGTCTAAAACATGTCTAAAAATCTAAAACAATATTTTTTAAAGAGAAATACTGGAGGATTTCGGTATAAGAGAAGAGGAGCTTGAGTTTGTTGCCCAGCCCTATTTGTTTGAACCACGAGAGGCGTCTAGGCTTACGCTACTCCCTCATCCTGCATCATACATTGCTTCAGAAGTTACTCTTTTGGTGCAAGTTGACTTGTGTATAGGCCATCTGCCGTAAGCTAGTTATTTTAGTTTATAATGTTTTAAATATGGATATTTTTCTTACAAAACCCCATCACTTCGCTTCAGAAGGCCTTTATTAATCCCCTGGAGTCATATGGATTACTTTTTATGATGGATGGATGCACTTTTTTAGACTTCAAGATCAGGAGTGCCATTCACTACCATTATAAAGCTTGGAAGAGCAAGGATATTTTTTTATATTTTATTCGCCTGAAAGAGGATAGTCATATACAGCTAGGATGGCTTGAGGGTGAGTAAATCATGGGATAATTTTCATTTTTGGGTGAGCTATCCCTTTAATTTAAAAAAGAACAATTTTACATTGAAAAGGAGCTGCAGCTTGAGGATCAGTCATCTGATAGAATTATTGGCTCATTGTGACACTGCAGTTTTGCCGTGTATCCTCTTTCCCCCCTCAACAGTGACAAAGACAGGGTCTCCTCAGTGGCCTCTGCAGGTGTGGAGGTGGAGCGACGCTCTTTCAGCGCTAGCAGTGAGGAAAGTGGCTCAGGCAGCTGGGCCCAGATTGCCCCTGAAGACGACCCCCAGGAGGAGACCACCAGTAGCTTTATCCAGCTAAGCGAGGGGTCAGTCTTCCAGTAGACCATCATGCCTTGCTGGACTGTGTGGCTTCCCCATTTTGGCTTTTCATTAAGCTACATGTGCTAGATGCAATTCTTGACAGTACTGAGCACATCCAGTGTAGCACCCATGTGAGCCTGCTTCCCTCATCTTTACAGCAGTAATTGGTTTAATTAGAGCTCTTAATTAAGAGTTAAAGCACTTACTTTGCCCTCACTGTGCATATGACTAATATAACAGTTTTGACATATCTTAATTTATATTAATGTGATGTGGCTTGTGTGATTTGTCCTCAGACTGTCGCTCACGTAACACTGTTGTCGTTAAAGTCTGTAGCCGTTGCCATTAATTTACAGTCTAGAACACACATGCACAGACATAGTGATGCAAAATGAGACATAATGCCTTGAAGAGACATGCACACGCAGAGAGTATTATAATATAAGAAAATTGCCTACTAGACATTCATGTCATTCCTGTTATGCAGTACTTTTTGAGCTCTGTACGTTTTAAAAAATAAATATGCCTGTGATGTAATTTATAGTTTATACCAGACCTTCAGCACTATGCTCTCCCCACGCTCAGGCACTTTATTCATTTTAACTGAATTATTTACACAATGGCAAAGCAAAATATTTAAGGATTCCTTACATAAAAGAAGGGTGGAAATAAAGAGCCACAGTTAGAACTTGCTTTTAAGAAATTGAGAATTGACTTACAGGAGGCTGTCAGTTAAGTACATTTGCATATTTTTCTTAACTATCTTTCTGATTGTATTTAGTAATTTTAACAGAATATTTACCACAAAACATCAAATCTCTTGCTACTACGTTATAATACGTGTTATGTGTTGTTTTCCCACACTGTAAAAAATAAAAACGGAAAATGTACTGGTAATTTTCTGCCAGGACATTATCCAGTAAGTTTATGTAATTTTATGTAAAAACACAACCTGATACAAAGCATAATTCAAAATACAGGTGAAACACCTGTAAAATACCAATACGGAAAATTCCTTCATATTTATACAGCACATTGGGCCCTATTTTTATGGACTTTTTTTACAGATGTAATGTCACTTTTGTTTTGTTTTTTTGTTTTTTTAGCTAAAAGGATATTACAAAAGTGGAAGCGAAATTGATGACACAGATAAAACAAAATTTATAGCAATATTGTCAAGAAATCATGCCAGAAAATGTTTTATTTGAAATATTTTGATTGCAGAAGTGAAAAAAAGAAACATCTGAAATATGTCTTAATAAATTACCAGTTTTTCATGTTAGTATTTGTATTTGAAACATTCAGTCAAATTAGAAAAGTACTTTCTTTTAAACCATGATTATTATAGTTAACTATTGTATTTCAGTTAACATTTATTTTAAGTAGTGCTGTCAAATTGATGAATCGCAATTAATATATATCTCACACACACATATTTACAAACTTTTATCTTAGTTTGTAAGATAAATAATCGATTTGACTACTAATTTCAAGTAACAAAAAACTAAAACCATAAAAATCTATTTTTTGTTGTTTGAAACAAAGTAAATGTTAACTGAAATAAAATATTAGAAATATTATATTATTTGAATATTATGTGAATAATATTTCTCATTTTCATTTAGTTTAACCTGTTGTAAATAACTGGAATAAAAGCTATATATATTTTTTTTTAAAAAACACAAAAAAACTTTTAAAAATTATAATGAAAATTGATAGTTAATAATCTAAATATTAGTAAAAAAGAAATAAAAATAAACCTATAATAGTATCTCATATGATTTGAACTAAATTGTAGGATTGTGCTTAACTAATATTATTTCCATCTCCAAATTGTAAGTTTAATATCTTATGCTATATATTAAGATATAAATGACAGAGACATGAAAATATTCTGTATAACAAGAATGACCCATTTGTTTTCATATATGACTATTTTCTTCCATATGCACACGTGCCTGAGGTAGTGTAACTCCCTGAAGTGAGAGAGTTTCCATTTGCTAGTCTAGTCCAGCACAGCTGTCGGAGTAAGTGGCTCTGACAGCATGACTGGAGTCTGGAGCAGAGCTTTCGCCCAGAGACACCACAGCCAGCGCACATAGCCCTGACAGGATGTGCCTCACACTGACAGGCAGGTGCCATATGTCACATCCTGTTGACTCTAGAATGAAAAGGATGTAATGGGTGTGCGAGTCCTCCTTGCTGATTGAATCATGCCCAGCCTGCCCCGCTCACTGACGCCGCCTTACCTGCGCCAACTCAACGCCATCCTCACTTACCCGAGTCTGAGTATCCGGCCATTCGCCTCCATCTGGCTTTAACCCCCACTTCATTCCCAGTTTTCTTTCTGCCCTGTCAGGGGGAAAGGTTACTCTCTGCTTTCCACCCGGCTGTTGTCGGTACGGGCACAGGTGGCAAGCGTTCATAGTCATCAGCTGGCAGGGGAGATGCCCATGCTAATGAATCTCATGCCAGTGTTCATGCCTACTCCCTCTGCTCCAAGCCCCGCTGCTGTCCACGCCTTAGTGATCATTGCTGAGAGAATTAGTTGCTTCTGCATTGTTCGCATTCTTACAGATCCAACAAGAGAAAGTGTTGAAAAGTTCACCCAACTTACACTACCAATCAAAAGATTGGAATAATTAAGATTTTTTTTTTATGTTACAGAAAGACATCACTTATGACCACCAAGGCTGTGTTTATTTTATAAAAAAATACAGTAAAAACAGAAATATTATTACAATTTAAAATAACCATTGTCTATTTGCATATATTTTAAAATATAATTTATTCCTGTGATGCAAAGCTGAATTTTCAGCATCATTACTCCAGTCTTCAGTGTCACATGATCCTTCAGAAATCATTCTAATATGCTGATTTGCTGCTCAAGAAACATTTCTGATTATTATCAATGTTGAAAATGACGGAGCCCTGCACATGACATCCAGGAAAAAAATAGTAGGCTAAATCATACGGACGATTCAGCAAATCGAGGGAAGGAATTAGTAAATCGTTCACACATTTTAGTAAATTGAGGGAACAAATTAGTAAATAGTGCGCTCGATTCAGCAAATCGAGGGAATGAAAAATTAAATCGTTCACACATTTTAGTAAATCGAGGGAACAAATTAGTAAATAGCGTGCACGATTTACTTTTTTTCCTGTATGTCATGTGTGGGGCTCCGAAGAAAACAGTTGTGCTGCTTTATGTTATGGTGTACACCATCATACAGTACCATTCAAAGGTTTGAGTTAAGAAAGATTTTTTAAAAAAAAAGTAAATATGAATATGAAAATATAAAAAAAATATGAACGTTTTAATTCACCAAGGATGCATTAAATAGATCAAAATTGACATTAAATCCATTTATAATGTTACAAGAAAATTATATTTCAAATAAATGCTGTTCTTTTGAATTTTATATTCATCAAAGAATCCTGAAAAAAAAAATTTTTGTTTCCGCAAAAATATTAAGCAGCACAATAAAAAATAATAATAAAAGTAATGTTTCTTGAGCAGCAAATCAACATATTAGAATGATTTCTGAAGGATCACGTGACACTGTGAAGAGTAATGATGCTGAAAATTCAGCTTTTCCATCACAGGAATAAATGACATTTCAAAATATATTACAATAAAAACAGTTCTTTAAAATTTTAATAATATTTCACAGTATTTTTGATTAAATAAATGCAGCATTGGTGAGCAGAAGAGTCTTCTTTCAAAACATAAAAAAAAATCTAATTCCAAACCTTTGACCTGTAGTGTTTGTGTATACATTTATCTTTTCATGTACATATCTGTGTTGCAGAAACGGAAACAGCAGCGCTTCTAGTCTGGGATTGGCAGACCTGGAGGGCTTTCTAGACTTCTCCATCTCCAGCAACCTAATCAGGTATCCAACGGCAACACGCTAACTGCGCCACACTTAGAGAGACTTGCTCAGAGCGCCAGAGCTAATGGATGTTAAGCGCTCATCCATAACCCAGAGTGAGGATACTCATGAGGATACGGCCACAGTTAGAAACTTGGGTCAAATTTGGATCTCATTCTGTCATATTAGAGCCGATAGTGTCTTCTGCTGTTGTTTGTTGTGTCTGTGAACAGTCTCAAACATCAGCAGTTCTAATGGGCTTTGTCGCCAAAAACTTGCAGTCGTTACTATTTTGAGCTCTTATTAGATGAGTGCAATATAGTCCTGGCCCCTGAAGGGCTCCATGAGGTGACTGGAACAAGGCCAGCATTGCTCTATACAGCATGATAATGATAGTGTCTCTGTTTGCAGTGAGGAGAGAGAGAGGAAGGCATCGCACTGTCAGGGTCAGGCGGATGGTGAGTGATATGTCCTCTTACAGCCCTCTACGGGCACACATACATATTTGAATGAACTCTTTCCCTTCTTTTTTTAAGTTGCCAGCAACCATCAGCGTTCTTGATCATTTTCCCAAAACGTTCATGGCCCTCAGAATATTTTGTTGTATGAGTATCTAAACATGCAATATATCAAAAGCCTCTGCTTTTAAACAAAGAAATGTTTTATAACATTTTATTCTTGTTTCATGCATTCTTATTTTATCAACACTTGAATGTGGGAAAGTTTCATAAAAAAAAAGCAACATTTTGAACAAAAAGACTACAACGTGCATAAGCAATGCTTTTATCGGTTTTTTCTGCTCCTTCTTTGCCTGTGTTTTTGATCCAGAGATTCTGTACTCTTTCAGAAGATGCGTAATAGCGCCCTCTACCATATAACAGTGAAAACACAATTCAAGAAGGGTCTGTCTGTTTCTCGCAGTACTACAAACCACGCCCCTTCAAATTACGCCTNCTTACAGCCCTCTACGGGCACACATACATATTTGAATGAACTCTTTCCCTTCTTTTTTTAAGTTGCCAGCAACCATCAGCGTTTTTGATCATTTTCCCAAAACGTTCATGGCCCTCAGAATATTTTGTTGTATGAGTATCTAAACATGCAATATATCAAAAGCCTCTGCTTTTAAACAAAGAAATGTTTTATAACATTTTATTCTTGTTTCATGCATTCTTATTTTATCAACACTTGAATGTGGGAAAGTTTCATAAAAAAAAAAGCAACATTTTGAACAAAAAGCTGAGAAAATTGAATTTTTTCAGACTACAACGTGCATAAGCAATGCTTTTATCGCTTTTTTCTGCTCCTTCTTTGCCTGTGTTTTTGATCCAGAGATTCTGTACTCTTTCAGAAGATGCGTAATAGCGCCCTCTACAATATAACAGTGAAAACACAATTCGAGAAGGGTCTGTCTGCCTCTCGCAGTACTACAAACCACGCCCCTTCAAATTACGCCTACTACAACGCCTACTTCGCCTCCCGCGAAGAAACAAGGGTGGACGTCTTTGACTAAAATTTCCTTTTGAAGTAAATTATTTCACGTTTTATGAATGAAAAGTTTGTAAGACAAACTTTTATTGCTTTTGAATCTTATTAAAGGGTTACTTCACCCAAAAATTCTGTCATTTATTACTCACTCTCATGTCGTTCCACAACCATAAGATCTTCGTTCATCTTTGGAACACAAATTAAGATATTTTTGATCAAATCCGATGGCTCAGTGAGGCCTCCATTGACAGAAGTTAATTTATACTTTCGATGCCCAGAAAGCTACTAAAGACATATTTAAAACAGTTCGTGTGACTACAGTGGTTCAACCTTAATGTTATGAAGCGATGAGAATGCTCCAAAAATAACAAAATAATGACTTTATTTAACAATTTCTAGTGATTGGCGATTTCAAAACACTGCTTCATGAAGCTTCGAAGCTTTACGAATCATTTGTTTCGAATCAGTGGTTCGGAGCGTGTATCAAACTGCCAAAGTCACATGATTTCAGTAAACGAGGCTTGTTATGTCATGTGTCGTTTCAAAATTTCAGTGATTCATCACTGGGGGGCGATGACCTCTGTGAACCCATGAATCAAGTCTATAGGTTTTGCCTGATCTCTGATTAGTTTTATACATTTTAATTAGACATTAGTAGGCCTATAATTAAAAAGAATAGTAGTGGTTAATAGTCTCTTATTGGCCTGTTTAGCTGAGCCATCCATGGAACAAACAAAACAAGCCCTGAAAATTGATAAAAGAAGCATTTTATTCCTAAACTTGATATTCAATCTTTTTATATGAGTTATAGATTTTACTTTGAACAAAACATTTGCAATGGGTTTGTAAAAGGTGTTTATTTGCATGAGTTTTTATAGAAAGCACTGTTCTGACCAGGATTCAAAACCCAGTCAAGAACACTATCCACTTCCCCACACACTTCCTTGCTTGGCACAAACAACATGTACATTATACCAATTAGTGTCACCTTGGAGACTGGTGTCGGATTGTTTCGAAGCCTCGACACAATTCGACTCATTTGCTTCAACTGTTTCGGTGTTTCACGAAGCCTCGCTCTGCCCATCACTAGTTGACAGAGATCATCGCCCCCCAGTGGTGAACCATTGAAATTTCAAAACATGTCGAAACACTTATGACATAATGAATCCTCGTTTACTGAAATCATGTGACTTTGGCAGTTTGATACACGCTCCGAACCACTGATTCGAAACAAAAGATTTGTAAAGCTTCGAAGCTTCATGAAGCAGTGTTTCGAAATCGCCCATCACTAGATATTGTTGAATAAAGTCGTTATTTTTTACAAAACGTATTCTCGTCGCTTCATAATATTAAGGTTGAACCACTGTAGTCACATGAACTGTTTTAAATATGTCTTTAGTAGCTTTCCGGGCACTGAAAGTGTAAATTAACTTGCTGTCAATGCAGGCCTCACTGAGCCATCGGATTTGATCAAAAATATCTTAATTTGTGTTCCGAAGATGAACGATGATCTCACAGGTGTGGAACATGAGGGTGAGTAATTAATGACAGAATTTTCATTTTTGGGTGAATTAACCCTTTAAGTATGAAATAACAGCTAGTATTAAAACATCAAATAAATTATACTATTAAATTAATACAGACATACTAGTAATTATAGCTAAAAACCTACCCCCCACACCGAAACCTTACCCTAAACCAACCCTTCCATAAAAATACAATTTACTGTAGAGTTTCATAATTAAAATACTTTAAAAACTGATGAAAACAAACAGGATGACTACAGCGTCTGTTATGTTATACAATCTGTATGCCTCATCACTAGGTGGCGATAGTGAAGTACTAGTGACGACATCAGTGATTCCAGAGGGAGGGGCTCTGGAAGAGCTGTTTCATTGTAGCGGGCGTAACTTGAGGTAGGGGGCGTAATTAGTAGGGTGTGGCTTGTAGTACCGCAGTCAGGTAGCCTGGATGCCAGCCGAACTTAGCCCCGCCCACAACATTTTGAGGTCGGGGAGTTCGGTCTGGACTCGATCCGTAGAGGAGTAATTATGCCCGAACAGAAACTGTTCGGACCAATCACATTGTCAGGGCGATGATTGACAGATTATCACCAGAAACGTAATCAGCCACGTCATCAAAGAGCGCTTGGGTTGAATTAGTTTACAACAATGATGGCTGGTGTTGAAGAACCTGAAGAACTGAGATGTGTAGATTCCGCCATCGCGTCCGTTATAGACGACATCGACAGCGCATTAATTTTAAAAGAGGAACAGAGGACCGCCATCAAGGCATTTGTCGGTGGGAAAGATGTCTTTGCTAGCCTGACGTGGTCATACTCAATTTGTGTGCAGTTGAGTTCTGTTGACAACTATGCGTCGCTCAACACACGTCACTTACTCTGTAGCTCTGATTGGTTGTAGGTCTATCCAATTGAGGTCTTTCCTGGATCGGTTGAAATACGCCCCCATAATCAAAGCCCAATGGAGCAGTATCAGACTCATATTCTGACTTGAATTGAGTATGACCACGTCAGGCTAGCAGTCAGGCACAGTTGGAAAATTCCATCAATGGTGGGGAAAGAGTTAAAGATATCACTGGAACTTCACAGCTCTGTTTGGAATTAAAAGGAAATCACGATATCACTGCTCTTCACACTTCTGCGCTAATGTATTCAGTCTGAACTAAGCCGTTGTCTGCCATTCTGATCGTTTACATAAATCTTACATATTCTTCTCGAGAGTGAACTTCATGTTATTTCTCTGTGAATGAGGAAATTAAACATTTTTGAGGGGGCACAAGAGGCTCACTTGGTGCCCTAGATGAGATACTTTTTCAACTTTAGTTGTTCTTCATGCAAATGTAAGACAGGATGGTCACTATAACTTGATTTTGGAAGTTATTGAATGTATTAAAATAACTTTTAGCTCAAATCTCTGAGGGGCCAGTGTGAGTGGGCTTGATGCTTCTGAGCCAGAAGTTAGACCACTGAAGCTAAAAACAAACTTTGCAATAGAGCTGCATGATTCAGTGAAATAAAACAGGCATTACGATATGGCTTGGTTCGATCTAATCGTCGTCAGATTCTAGGTTGATGACACCCAGTGGACGGTAGGTGTTTAGTTTGTAATCACAGAGAAAATCTTTACTTCCAAAAGCATCGTGAGCATAAGTAGATCGTAAACCAATTGCACTAAAGGTCTCTACGATCTACTTAGGCTTTTGAGAAATGCAGCCCTGGATTGTTCCATTCTTCATTGAAGCCATTGGTTGGTTGGGAAAGCAACCCTGATCATATCAGTTATTGCAGAGTCAGGATGATTACAAAATAAACACAGGCATTAGTCTACAAACCTACCATCCACTAGGTGTCATCAACCTTGAATATGACGACGTTGTTGATGGTTCCGGACTTGCTGGCGATGCCATGAGGAACGATCACATAAATAGCTGGATTCTGTTTCTGGAAAACCGTGGTCGCTACAAAATAATTCAACATAATGCGAATAAGTGAAAATGACTTACAACTCTTCAGTTGATCTGTCATGTCCTGTATCAAACTCTGATCTCTTTGGCTTAGTTAGATCTGACTCTTATATGTGAGTTCTCAACCAATGAAGCGCTGGAGCTACGCAAGGACCGCCTCCCTAATTTACATGTTGCACACGGAAAAGTAAAAATAAATAAATGTATAAATCTGGAAATAAATACATGTTGGAATAAATAAATATAAAAAAATGAATGAACACATTATAAACAAATATAAAATAAATGAAATAATAAATAAATAATAGTTATAAAGAATAAAAATAAATTAAAAATTATAAATATATTTTTTTTTTAATTAAATGTTTTAAAAAAGTATTTGTTTTATCAAGTCATTTATTCCTTTATTTATTTTTCTATTATTTTTTTATTTTTTTCTACAGGTTTGTTCCTCCATATTTAATGCTCAGGATTTAGTAATAGCAAAGCATTAGCCTCATCATACATGTTCTTAGTTCTAAGCTCCAGAAATCAATGTTCAAAATAGTCTTTACTTTTCATTTTAAAACTATAAAAAATCTAATAAAATTGGCACTGTACAGCCCTATTGTGGTTGCTACGATTCTACTCATGACCTTTATGCATTTTTCTCTCTGCTGTTCTTTTCATTGCCCTTTAATCTTTGACTTCTATCTGAGTAACATCTTCCGTACATGTCCTGAATTAGCATACAGTCAGTCTTTCTGCAGCAGCAGCATACTTGCCCTCTGCTCCTCATCGCTCAGTGTGCTTCTAGTCTTTGGCAGATGGATAGACGCTCTTGAATGAGTGAGTGAGAGAGAGCGCGAGAAAGCTAAAAAGACTTTTGTATTGCCAACACAAACTCACACCTCACAAATGACTCATTCACATGCAGGAGAACAAAAGAGACGTTCAGGCACACAGACACAAGAGCTGACAGGCAACGCATCATCCTGCTGGGAGAGAGAAGGAGCGATGAGGAGAGGGTGTTAAAATGGGAAGATGTGTGATAGAGCAAGAAAACAGAGGACAGATTAATTTTGGAACAAATTTTTAAGTTTTTGAAGCACTGAGGAGGAGGATAGAGGTGTCATGATGAAATGAATATTACTGAGGCAAAGAAAGAACAGCTTGATTTGCTCTTTAAGAAATAAGCTAAAATGGAAAAAAAAATTTACTTTTGAATATAACTCTAAAATAGTGGGAGGGAGAAGAGTTTAGCCCATCTTTCCTGTAGAACAATAGGGTTTAGCAGTGAGGCGGTAGGCTGTCTGCATATTTAAGCCCTCTCTCTTTATTTCCCTTGAGCTCTTTATCATTCACACTGATCCTCATTCCTGTGGAACAGTCGCTCTTAAAGTAAGAGTCTCGACTCACATTGGGTTGTGCGCCCATAAATGTTGGCTTTTGACTTTATAATGTGAATTTAAGGGTGTGTTCACACTTGGTTCTTTTGGTCTGGATCAAAAAAGAAAATGATACATTTAGTCCTGGTTCGCTTAGCGTTCACACTTCGTTTTTAACACCAAACCTAAAGATACAAAACAAAACAAAAAACAGCTTTTATCATGTATATTTAGCAACGGAACTTACCAAACATCCAAAACAATGCTGTATGCTGCGCTAAATGTGATTGTTGTTACCGGCTGAGAACTTGTGAAGAGCTTATAGAATGTGTAAAGGAGTCAAAACAGTGCTGGGATTTCCTTCGTTGCACACAAATGAAGATCTGCTGCAAGGAGATGGCGTTTCCGACGCCTGTACTGAACTGTAATGGGCAACTTGATGATGAAAAGAAACAGGTATTCTTGAGCATTCTGTTCTTTTTAGTTCGTTTAGTTGTCTTTGGTTGGTGTTGCATTCATTCGTTCAGTCAGATCGCACCAGAGTTTGTTTGGTGGGCACCAGGGTTCAGATGGCAGCGTTCACACTTATTCAAATGAACCGCGCTAACAGAGCAATCGCACCAGAGTTCGTTTTAATCAAACCAAACCTGCCAAGTGTGAACACACCCTAAAATGCACAATACTAGAAGTGTAAACCGGATGTTTCATCAAGATACAGTCTGGTTTGCTGATACCTCAAAACACGCTGCAATACAAATTGTTTAGATTCAGGGGTCTGCAATCATTATGTCACAATATTATGTGACTATTTTACACAACCAGAACTCACAAATGCAACTAAAATGTAACGAGCATTTAATTAAACTTTCTGAAAATTGCAAATCCTGAAGTTGCACGAGGTCATCAGTCATCTGACGACAGCTCACATGCAAAGAAAGGTACTCAAAACATATTTAAATCAGTTCATGTGACTACAGTGGTTCAACCTTAAAATTATAAAGCGACGAGAATACTTTGTGTGCGGCAAAAAAACAAAATAACGACTTTTCAACAATATCTAGTGATGGCCGATTTCAAAACACTGCTTCGAATCTTTTGTTTTGAATCAGTGGTTCGGATCGTGCGTCAAACTGCCGAAATCGTGACTTTGGCGCTCTGAACCGCTTAAACAAAAGTTTCGAAGCAGTGTTTTGAAATCGGCCATCAATAGATATTGTTGAAAAGTCGTTATTTTGATTTTTTGGCACACAAAAAGTATTCTCGTCTCTTTATAATATTAAGATAGAACCACTGAACTCGCATGAACTGCTTTAAATGTGTTTTGAGTACCTTTCTGGATCTTGAGAAATTCAGTGGCATTGCTGTATATGCAGGCCTCACTGAGCCATCAGATTTCATCAAAAATATCTTAATTTGTGTTCTGAAGATGAACAAAGGTCTTACAGGTGTAGAACAGCACGAGTGTGAGTAATTAATGACAGAATTTTCATTTTTGGGTGAACTAACCCTTTAATGTTATAACTGACCATAGCTTTTTAAACAAATAATGTGAATTACTAATAAAAATGTGTAATTCAGTTTTAATGAGGAATCTTGCTGCTAAAAATGTTGCAGGGGACATATCATGAACAAGATGAACGATTTCAATGCATGTCTTACAAAATACTTTTTTACCTGGTGAATGGACAGACAAATAAAAAAGGCTAATAACAGATGACAAAACAGGCAAAAAAGAAAAAAAAAAAAAGGTCTTGTATACTTATAACATAAATTACAGTCTTACCCAAACATGAATTTTAAGAGTTAGTACTGTTTATAAGTATTCATATTAGACATTATATACTAAAAAACAATATAAAAAAATATAAAATAAAATGATATGCAACTTTAGTTATGTAGCAAGCGTCATATAAAGTCAGCATGAAACGGAAGTTGCAATGGTCTTTTCTTCCCTATTGTATCGTCTATCCAAGTGAAGAGGCTTCTGGAACAAGAAAAAATGTAGGGCGGGGCTTGATTTTGTCCATGGGGAATTGATTGGATGGTTGTGGTTTGCTATTGGTGGATCTCATGTAAGTGACAGGTTGCCCCGCCCTCACATATGTAAACACATCATCAGAGAAGAGAAGAGAAGAGAAGAGAAGAGAAGAGAAGAGAAGAGAAGAGAAGAGAAGAGAAGAGAAGAGAAGAGAAGTCGCTGCAAGAGGGAGGGGAAGTTATTCTGATTAAAGTAATAAGAATTGTCCATTTTGATTTCACGGTGACTTTAACAGATTTCCAGTAACTGAAATGATGGAATAACTGCACCGACTGTTGATAAAGACTGAGGAACCCAAGCCATATCTAGAGACCTCAATATCATACCACCTAACAACCACTCAAAACACCTTAGCAACAGCATAGCAACGCCTTGGCAACCACCCATAATACGGTAGCATTGTAGTGGAGAGGTTTGCACTGCTCACCCTTCCTTCAGAAATGTACCTGTAGTTAAAACATGCATAAAACATAGAGCTACTCAATTCTACACCTTCAAATGCTTTTTCTTACCTTTAGATTCTGCTTGCAACATATTAGATCTAAAAAAATCTCATTAAGAGGAACCTGCACAGTAGTGTCTCAAAGTAACCGGTTTCATTTTGTCTGGCAGAAGTCACATCGGGTTTGTCCACAGCCAGCAGCAGCTGTCAAAGGGAGCTTCTGGTGCTGAACTTTGACCTGGAACCAGAGTGTGTGGATGGAGAACTAAGAGCAGCGCTCCAGTGGATTGCTGCGTCTGAGCTCGGCGTGCCGGCTCTCTACTTCAGAAAGAGCCCGGAGCACAACCTCGCTAAGGTGAGGGCAAACGGAGGTCGTGCACAACGGTTTTTTAGAATAACTAACCAGGTCTGGATGGAATTTGCGCTTGCAGAACTCACAGATTGCTGCAGAGCTGGAGCGCCAGTCATTCATAAAATACTACAGTCTCACTATGTTTAGCTAATTTGATTATAGTTCCAGAATAAGAGTTAATACTTTGTAAAATATAAGCAACAATGTTTACAGAGTTTCAATGTTTAAATCCATCTTGCAGAATCAGAAAAAAAGTCCTTTAAAAAAAGGCCTGCAGAATTGATCTGGGCCATTAGTTCAAGTTCACTTTGTTATTCAGCCCAGACATGGGAGAGTGAGTGTTTCTCTACAGTTCCTGGCAATAATTCAACATTTAATGTTACCAACATGACAACAATAAACATATCACTTTCTCAGATCCTGCCAGCTAGTATACTGACGATCATTCAGGAGTTATTATCTTTCCTGTAGCTCAGTGGTTAGAGCATGGCACTAGCAATGCCAAGGTCATGGGTTCGATCCCAGGGATTGCACATACTCTGATACAAATGTATAGTATAATGCAATGTAAGTCGCTTTGGATAAAAGCGTCTGCCAAATGCATAAATGTAAATGTAAATGTTATTATTCTCATGGTACTAATGAAAACTTGAATGCAATCAGTTTGTGACTACGGTGTTGCATATTACAATTTCAAAGCATTTTAACACTGCACATTACATACTGTTTCATATACTATTTTTAGGCAATACAGGATGAAGTGTGTATGGAGGCAGTGTAGTGCACTGACATTTGATTTGAGCCCTGCAGAGGAACGAGGCACAAACCATCATCATTGTGCCCTTCAGCGAGGCTCCAGGGGTATAGAGCTGTTCAGACTCTAGTCCTCAAACCTGAAAAAGAATTAGCATGGATTCCCTCAGGAATTTCTAATGGGTTTTTAGGATAGCAGTTTTCGATTTGTGAGTAAAATAAGATCTGTGGTTAACATCACCTGAAGAGACTTTCACATTTTGTTCGACAACACAAATTACACAGTCATACCTCAAATGTGAATTTTGAAAGGGTAGATACGGAAGAGGATTAGAGCCAAGCAATAATAAAAAATTAAAACCATCTCGAGATTAAAGTTGTTAAATTTCGAGAAAAAACTCGTAAAATTTTGAGAAAAAAGTCGAAATAAAATGTTGAGAATAAACTTGTTAAATTTCGAGAAAATCTCGTTAAATTTCGAGAAAAAAGTCTAAATAAAATGTTGAGAATAAACTCGTTAAATTTCGAGAAAATCTCGTTAAATTTCGAGAAAAAAGTTGAGATAAAATGTTGAGAATAAACTCGTTAAATTTCGAGAAAATCTCATTAAATTTCGAGAAAAAAGTCGAGATAAAATGTTGAGAATGAATTCATTAAATTATGAGTTTATTCTCAACATTTTATCTCGACTTTTTTCTCGAAATTTAATTACATTTTTCTCATAATTTAACGAGTTTGTTCTCGTAATTTAATGACTTTTTTCTCGTAATTTAATGACTTTATACTCAACATTTTATCTCAACTTTTTTCTCGAAATTTAACAAGTTTATTCTCAACATTTTATCTCGATTTTTTTTCTTGAAATTTAACGAGTTTTTTCTCGAAATGTAACAACTTTAATCTCGAGATGGTTTTATTTTTTTATTATTGCTTGGCCCTAATCCTCTTCCGTAGGTAGAAGACAGTGGAGTTGGTGATTATTTTTATCATTCATACTAGCCCATATATATAAGAACTGAATAAAATAAACCATTGTCATCCTAATGTAGCATCCTTTTTATCTCAAAATTCTGACTTTTTTTTTTCAGAATTGCAAGATTTAAACTTGCAATTGCGAGTTATAAAGTCAGAATTGTGTTATAAAATCAAAATTGAGATATAAAGTCAGAATTGCGAGTTATAAAGTCAGAATTGTGTGATATAAAGTCAAAATTGTGAATTATAAAGTCAAAATTGCAATTCTGAGAAAATGTCTATTTTTTCCCTCACAATTGGGCATTATAACAGGCAATTGCGACTTTATATGACGCAATTCTGACTTTATAACTCACAACTGTAAGTTTACATCTCGCAATTCTAAGAAAAAAAAGTCAGAACTGTGAGACAAAACAGTCGCAATTACATTTTATGTTTTATTTCATGGAAACAAGCTTCCATAGTGTAGATGCCCTTTTCTTAAAAGTTGAACTTCTTTTAACTTGACTGCCACATTTTTAGAATGCTGGTTCATGCTCTTTCTAAATGATGCAAGTCACGACCGAAGTCAAACACACCATCTAGCATGTTTACATAGAAAAACAATGCAGAAGTAGTGCAGTGGAATGCAAAAATGCGTTCAATGTGAACGGCCCCTAACTGCACCGACCGTTGATAAGAACGATCATGGCTCAGCAGTCGTCTGCATGAAGAACTGAACAGCGTGTGTTTGTTTCTCAGGTCCACAGAGTGGTGCAGTTGGCAGGTCAGAAGGCTTGGCGTGTTGGTGACTTGTTCAGCGCTGTGGCTCAGTTCTGTCAGCTCCACCAGGACCTGGAGCATAGAGGACGGCCAGTGCCCAGCCTGTTTGACTGGATACTGAAGACCAAGCGCTAGAGCGCCCCCCATCTACAGACCAGGAGCTGGAGACGCCACATATCCGTCCTGTGCTAGCACGTATATAGTCTGGAGCCAGTGTGAAAACACCAACAAACATCCTATCATCACAACCACAACTTTCTCAACTGTAAACATATGCCTCATAGATCCAACAGACCAAGCCACAACCACCGGCATGACTGTACATCAGCACGATTTAGAGCTCAGCTGTGAAACTCTGTTTATCACAAGTTAGCAAGGTTTACAAGATGCCCACATGCATTCATGGCTCTCAATCCCACAATCCTTAGCATGAGGCTTCCTTAGTACCGAACGTGCCATCTCTAATCACCAGCACATCCCACATTTGATATCTTCAGTAAGATTCACAGCTTACAACCAACACAAACTACAAACATTTATTCCGATACCTCCATCACTGTCACACTTGTATATGTCCTTGCTAGGTAACAGGAATTATGGGATATACTGTAGGAAAAAATGCCTTGTCCATAAACATGTGCTATAGATGCACATTCGCATTTCGCATAGATTGTGATTTGACGATTTTTCCCTTTAAATTAAGCATGTTCCTGTCTTTACGCGCACGCAAACTTAGATCCACCAGTTACCGGCCAACGTAGAGGAACATGGTTTAAACCAACCGATCAGCCTTGACGTTTTGTAGCTTGCAGATTTTTACTGTACAACAAACCGTTTCAAATGCACAACGTGACTTTTTATCAAGAATAATGGACGCGCGAGCTCTGGGGTAGGGATTTAAAGATATTTAAATGTTTGTATTTAAAGTGAAATATAGTGAGATCCCATTCCAACCACACTTGTTGTTTTAAGTTTACATTGGCGAACACGTTCAGTCATTTTATTGTACCTCTGAGACTGAATTCTATGTTTAGTATTTGTGTTATTTAAGAGATTTTATTTTGGCTAGATGTAAATAGTCTAGATTGTGAGCTATTGTACCTTTGGGCTGCAAATGGAAATATACGTTTTCGGTTTTACGATTGCAAAGACGCGGACAGACAGGATTACAGCACCAAATGTCTCAGCAGACTACTGTAAAACGTTTGAATATAAAAGTATGAACATTAAAGAGTATATTTAAAGTACAAGTACAGTTTTGTCACGTAAAAGTTGACGTGTAAATGTGAAATCTGGTGGCATTATGGTTTTCTCCGCATAGTAACATAATAGTAATGTGTTTTAATATCAGCGTTGAAGGCACACAACTGTATCCAGTCTGTCACGGTATACCTGAATGTATTTATCTTTTCAAAATAAAATTTGCGTACGGTGACTTTGACGTCAACAGTCTTTATTTGAAAACAGCCACACGTATGTGAATAAAGTCTATACATACACTTTCAGTAAGTTGTTAACTCAAAAATAAACTTGCATGCTGAAGAGAAGATATTCCAGGTTAAATACACCAGAAAATAATTTAAATTTAATATAGCAGAGCCTAAGTCTTAATATTAAATAACTAACTTAATATTAAGTTGACAAGTATGCACTAACATTGAAAATCTATAGAGCAAAAAAGTCTTCACAGACTTCCATTGTAAGTGCATTTCTCTGAGCATGTTTTTTTGTTGGTTTAACAAACAGGTATGAGTCAAATTATTTTTGACAGCATACTATGGAGCCCCGCACAGGACATGTGGACAAACAAATAGGCCTACACTTTAAAAAAAAAAAATTATTTTCATGATTTATCACAACTTTTTTCTTTTGTCAAATCATCTTAAGTAATTAATGTGGTTCAGATAACATAATATTTTAAGTTTCTATTTATTAAACCAATCTCCTTCATTGTATTAACTCAAATTTTTTATTTCCATGAACTCAAAGTTTTAAGGTAACTTACTTTTTTAACCCTTGTGCGACCTTATGGACCTTAAAAGACATTTTTGTCTTTTTCAGTTTAGGTTTTTTTTTGGGCTCAGGTGTGTATTTTTATTGGAATTTTACTATTTCACCCCCATTTCCTTTAATAAGTCTATTTTACACTAGGTAAACAAAATAGTTACACTCAGAACCTTAAAGACAAAAATGTCCCCATTGAAACCCATTAAAACTGCAATTTTTAATCCCAGGGCCATTTAACTATCAAATGTTGCAATCTTTGTTAATAGGCTTTCATTTTTTTTTGCAAAGCTTCAAAAGTAAACGTTTACTATTTTTTTACCAGATGGTGCCATTTACTCAGGTTTGGCCTATAAAGCAAATACTCACTTTATTCTTGTTTTCTGCTTCTGCGTATTAGAGCCAATTGGATAAATTATGCAGCTATAGGTGTGGGTGTGTTGGTATGGATGTCAGAGTGTGGTTTGTGTGTGTAATAAAAAAAATTGTGTGTGTAATATTTGAGAGAGAAAAACTTTTAGTAAATTGTAACCATGTTGTACTAATTTGTTCCTTCATTTTGTTTTAACGAGAACGCGTTACTACAACATGGCCACGATTTAGTAAAACCAGGGAACAAATTCTTATTCGTGGTCACAATTTAACTAAAACGAGGGAACAAATTAATAAAACGAGGGAATGAGTTGTTAGTTTGTGGCCACTATATATGTATATGTATATATGTAAAATGTAAGTGGTAAGTAGAATGATTTACATTTTAAATTGTTAAATGTAAAAAGTCTTTTTACAGCACATATTAACTTTTTCATAGACAAAAAAACGGTTTAATTTTTCAGAACATTTGAATATAGTGAAACAATATTTTTGTAATATTATGTATAATATTAACAGCATTTGTAATAGTATTCCTGCAAGTTGAGCCACTGACACAGCTTTTATCTTTTATAGCATAATTTGTGATGTGATTTAATATATACAGTACAGTCCAAAAGTTTGGAACCACTAAGATTTTTAATGTTTTTAAAAGAAGTTTCGTCTGCTCACCAAGGCTACATTTATTTAATTAAAAATACAGTAAAAACAGTAATATTGTGAAATATTATTACAATTTAAAATAACTGTTTTCTATTTGAATATATTTCACAAAGTAATTTATTCCTGTGATGGCAAAGCTGAATTTTCAGCATCATTACTCCAGTCTTCAGTGTCACATGATCCTTCAGAAATCATTCTAATATGCTGATCTGCTGCTCAAGAAACATTTAATGTGTACAATTGTACAAAATATTTGTGTACAATATTTTTTTTCAGGATTATTTGATGAATAGAAAGTTCAAAAGAACAGTGTTTATCTGAAATCTAATCTTTTGTAACATTATCAT
This sequence comes from Anabarilius grahami, assembly GCA_003731715.1. NCBI lineage: Eukaryota > Metazoa > Chordata > Actinopteri > Cypriniformes > Xenocyprididae > Anabarilius > Anabarilius grahami. The sequence goes on along the minus strand of RJVU01014363.1, from coordinate 2,631,420 downwards.
TATAAATGTCTTTACTGCCACTTTTGATTGATTTAATGCATCCTTGCTGAATAAAAGTATTCATTTCTTTAATTTCGTTTCAAAAAAATAAAAATTCTTACTGACCCCAAACGTTTGAACGGTAGTGTATAATGCTACAGAAGCTTGGTATTTCAGATAAATGCTGTTTTTTTTTACTTTCTATTCATCAAGGAATCCTGAAAAAAAAAGTACACAACTGTTTTCAACATTGAAAATAATCATAAATGTTTATTGAGCAGCAGATCAGCATATTAGAATGATTTCTGAAGGATCATGTGACACTGAAGACTGGAGTAACGATGCTGAAAATTCAGCTTTGCATCACAGGAATAAATTACTTTGTCAAATATATTTAAATAGTACACAGTTATTTTAAATTGTAATAATATTTCACAATATTACTGTTTTTTACTGTATTTTTAATTAAATAAATGTAGCCTTGGTGAGCAGACGAAACTTCTTTTAAAAACATTAAAAATCTTAGTGGTTCCAAACTTTTGGACTGTACTGTATATATATATATATATATATTACACACACACACACACACACACACCACAAATAAGTTTAACTTGTATTTAACCCAGAATATTTTTAAAAAGGGGGGAAATGTCACAGCAAAAATATCCTCTACACATCCCACATGTTCTCTGTGAATAGAAATACTACAGAAGTGTGACAAGATGGCACACGATATCTTAATCCAGAGAGGTGTAGGAATACTGTAACATCAGAGTTCAGCCGCTCTCTCAGTGCCAGATCCTGCAGGTGTTGTCTTTACTGCCTGCAGAAAGATTAACAACAAGGCTTAAAATTACTGACGTATGATTACTTTTGTGTATGTGAGTGTTGCGCAGGTGCATGTAATTGCCTGTAATGACGGTGTCTCCCTCATAATTGAAAGCGCAGGAGAAGATCTCATCAGAATGTCCCTCCAGCACCTGCAAACACACTCCCGTGTTCACGCACCACACACGAGCCGTCTTATCCACGCTCGCCGTCAAAACGCGGCTCCCCTGCGGATTAAAACACACCTAGAGCGAGGGAGAAAATAAGAAGCAAATTATATTTCTGCCTTTTGTTATGATAATGCTTCAGGGCGGCTCTTAATCATATTCCATCATGAAACAATTACTTTTTGTCTTGCATGTGAGAACATCCTATTTCAACGTGCAGGAGAAAAACAGGAGGAAGAACGTGTCAGTCGGAGAGAAAGACAGCTGAACTCAATTTGACCCGTGTTGATATGACAGCCGTTTTATTATAGCGCTGAAGAACTGAGTGTGCGTACTTGAGTTATCACCTTTACACAGGAAATGGAAACATTCTGGTGGTGATGATGATGATGATGATGATGACGACGGTCGGGAGGGGGATGGAAAAGAATGGAGCAAGGATATTATGGCAAGATCGTTTAGGGATAGGCCTAAGAAAAGAAGAGCAGGCAGATGAAGAGAGCAATAAGAAAGAAAGCGGCCGTATGAATATGCTGATCGTTGTGAAGATGACGAACGACAGGCAGGATGCTGGGATGAAAGCAAAAGGGCAGAGCAGGTGGATATAAACAGGAAGGGACCTAGACAGGAAATGACAGAAATGGAAGGAAATGAGTGCCTTAGCAGATGAAGAAAGAGACTGAGTGAAGAGATATGAGAGAAGCAGAGAGGATTATTGAGTCCGAAGCTCGAGTGACAGGGTGAGGATGGAGATCATGTGATTTCTTACCTTTGATATCTCTCCTTTATGGCCCTCTAATTGACATAAACACTGGAACGTTTCTGCGCTGAACACTCTTGATGTACCTGCACACAAACACCACAGCAGTTTTGGGTGAATGTCATGAAAACATGCCCAGGTCACAAAAGCGGATCTTTTTCAAAAAATCTCAATAAGGAAGAAAAGATCTGTTGCTACTTCCATTTTAACTTTAAGTTATCCTCTAGGTTAAGAGAAGTGTAAAATGAATACTCCTAATTATATTTCAGTATGTCTGCTGTCACCTGAAATGAGAAAAGCGTGTCATGTAAGTGGTAAGTAGAATTATATGGTAATACATGAATGATTTACATTTTAAATTACACTAAGAACAGAAATGAAAAAGTCTTTTTACAGCACATATTAACTTTTTTCATAAACCCCCAGAAAAAAGGTTTAACTTTTCAGAACATTTGAATATAGTGAAACAATATTATATATATCTCCTAATTATATTTTATAATTAAACGGGGCAGTCGTGGCCTAATGGATAGAGAGTCGGACTTGTAACCCAAAGGACATGGGTTCGAGTCTCAGGTCTGGCAGGGATTGTCGGAGAGGGGAGTGAATGTCCAGCGCTCTCTCCACCCTCAATACCACGACTGAGGTGAGACCCTTGAGCAAGGCACCGTACCCCCAACTGCTCCCCGGGCGCCGCAGCAATGGCTGCCCACTGCTCCGGGTGTGTGTTCACGTTGTGTGTGTTCACGGTGTGTGTGTGCACTTGGATGGGTTAAATGCAGAGCACAAATTCCGAGTATGGGTCACCATACTTGGCCACATGTCACTTCACTTCACTTCACTTCACTTCACTTCACTTCACTTCACTTCACTTCACTTCACTATATGTGTGTGTGTGTATGTGTGTGTGTGTGTATATATATATATATATATATATCACGCAAGATTAAGGGTGCCACAGTTTACTCACTGACACATCTTACCCCATAATCCCCATATATTTTGTAAAAAGACCTGTTAAGGGCCCATTAAGATGTTTTGTACACACATTCCCAGAAAAAAAGTAGTTCTCATTACTGTAATTTTCATTTCTTTTCATTTTAGAGTCACACACAGATATAGATATATATATTTCACATATTCGAGACAGGTTTTGTGAGACTGAGTCAGGTTGTGAAGTGTGGAGATGGAGGTGTCTCACCATCAGCAGAGGCTGTAGCGATCAATTGACCGGTGTAGTTAAAACACACATCCAACACCTCATCATTATGACCTAAGAGAGTAGCCAAACACTGACCGTTGTCTGTGTCCCACACCTGCACACACAAACACACACAGAACCTGTTATATAACACACACAAACCACATGATGACCAAAATAGCCTCACAAACACACTGTATATCTGTTTGGGTGAATTCCATTAGAAAGCGGGCATCACTTTGCCCTGCTCACTCATTAAGTGTGAGTACTATGAAGGGTGCAGTGTGTCCCACCCATAGTTCCTGTCAATGGAATTTTCCCATTCTTATAAGGGGTCCTATTATACTTTGTTACAGTTTCAACATTTTTTATTGTGTAATGTTGCTGTTTAAGCAGGGAACCGTCCACTCCAGTGGGAGTTATTCTCTATATCAGTGCGCAATGTTTCTGAATTCCCTGAAACACCTCAATTGTAGTCTTGAGTTTTCTTTAAAGAACGAACACGTCACAATATTCCTCGTTTAAATAATTCCCGCCCAAGGCATATGCAAATAAAGAGGCGGGGCCTGGTTGAGTTGCGCTAGTAGTGTGTTGAAACTCGCAGTTATGGTAAGGGGTGGGACATTTCCCAAACGCTCAAAGCGGTTGACCAATCACAACACACTAATCCAGCCGACCAATCAGAACACATTTCGCCATAGAGACAGAAACAGAGCGTTACTGACTGGGAAGAGAGGTGCTGCAGTAAGCTAAAATATGTGAAAAATAATGTGTTTTGAAAACCTATTCTAGTAGAGCCCAAAAACAAAACCAAGACTTTGAAAAGGGGCCCCTTTAACTACAGACCAAATAAACTGACACTTTTAAAAACCTGTAAAACAGTGTAAATGAGGAAGACTTTGTTTTTCGGAAAACATCCGACTGTGAATAATTAAGAGCTCTCACATTTCTAGGAATAGCCAATCAGAGGAAAAAAAAAACTCAGACAGGTGAAAGTGAATGCAACATGTAAGAAAAAGAACATTAAAGGGGTCACATCACGAAAAATCACATTTTCCTTTATCTTTTGAAATAAAAGTTGTGGTCGTGTACCATGTAAACATAGTTTCAGAACTCAAAACTTAAAAAGGCCATTTGCGAATACGTCTTGTTCCAGAATTGTTGTGTTTTATAAAAATATCAGCTAATAACAATCAAATTCATTTGATTATCATCTTGCTATCAAGCTGCTTTTGATGCAACCGTAAAATGTTGATAAGGGAAAAATTGACCTACATAATTTAAGAGGCTCTTTTACGAGACAGAATGAGAATTAGAGTGAAGAGAAACAGAAACCTTGCAAGTTTTATCCAGAGAGGCAGTGACGATGATGGAACAGTCCCAGTTGAACTGAACACAGCTGATCTCTCCACGGTGACCTGTGAGAACATGAACTTTCCTGGGAGAGACGGACAAAATAAAAAATGCCATTAGGCTGTCTGAAAGGAAGTTAAAGCATTAAACATTAACTGTGGTGTACACACTGACCTGCCAGACGGAACGTCCCAAAGGATGGCAGTGTGGTCAAACGACCCAGTGACCAACCGATCGCCCGTTGTGTTGAAGGAGAGAGAGATGATCTCAGCGAAGTGACCCTGAGAAAGTGTTGAATAGAGAAATGCTGTGAGTGGAGAGAGGAATAGAAAGGCAGCCTTTTTCACTTCAGCAAAGAAATATCATATTAATTTCCCCAATTCATCGGTAAGAACTCACGGAGCTATTCATAATTTAGATTAATAGAGAAATAATTGGAGAGTTAAGAGGAGTAATTATGCAGCACACACACACAGCTCTCAGTCACACTGCTCTGCCATGTGCTGCGGAGAGGAAAAGACCTCCAAATGCTCCATCTCATCCCACTCCCTCCGTCCACACGTTTCTACACAGATTTGGTTCAGACCGCGTCACCTGACGCATCTGTTTGCGTTCCGTGTGCACGTTCAGCTAAACAATGCGGAATGCTTGAATTATCCCATAAATGCCCATAATGAAAGATTTGATGACAAATTCATTAATAAACATACGCATGGGTGAGTTTTCACTGATCGCTGCAGATCACTGCGAATTAAGAGAGAAATAATTAAAAATCCCTTAGGAGAAGAGCAGATGAGGGGGAAATGATGAAGGAGGATAGGCGGCAACTTGTAAGATGAACAATAATACAGAAAAACCAGAGGATAATACGTACTGCCAATGTGGAGACTTCTTCCCCGCTCTCAACATCCCATAATTTAGCCGTGGTGTCCATGCTGCCTGTAGCAACCAGGGTACTCTGAGGGTTAAAGGCCAGGCACACCTAATAGTAGACACACGTAGAAATGTAGAGACATTTTATCGAACAAATGGTGTTTAATAAATTCCAAAAGCACAATATACATAAACAGAGTTCTGCCAAATTTGGCATCCCAGGTGACACAGTTTGTTCAACATACTTAAAGGGGACCTTTCATGCCTCTTTTACAAGATGTAATATAAGTCTCTGGTGTCCCCAGAATGTGTCTGTGAAGTTTCAGCTCAAAATACCCCACAGATCATTTATTATAGCCAAAATGAGGATTGTCAGTAACGGTGTTCAGCCTTACATTGTTCAAACCAGAGTCGGACACTGATGGAGAGACTCAGGAAGAAGTTACAACTTTTAGAATGCAACTGGATGTTTCTGAATGATTAGTGGATAAATTTATATAGTTGTTGTGGAGTTGATTCAACTCATCCACTAGCATGTGCCGTCATGTTAATCTTTTGTACAAATCCAGCGTGGAATTGACCCTCGTTTGTGAAGCAGTCCGGCGTAAAATGACGGCATGACAACAACACTCTACTACAACAACTCTTCCTCTTCTCTAAAGCAGCCCAACATGGCCTCGCCCCATTTGTTGCGTGTTCTCGGGGGCGGGATTTATGTAAATTTTGGGGTGTGTGATGTCACCAAACTTCTTGTAGTCCTACTAGCCATTTGTTGTAGTCCTTAAAAAGCAATTTCTGTAAATAAAAATAAAAAATCTCCCTTTGCATTGAACTTTGAGCGTCGTCACTTTGCAGATGTTGTTTATGCTCAAACAGCAACATTACACACTAACTAAAGTGTGAAATCATATTCAACCACCCCTTTAAATTGGTGCCCACTCTAGGTGGTCAGATATGTTGTCTAATGGGTTGAATGGCCTTGCCCAATTTCACCAGCCATTTCAATTTGTTCAGTTAATTATATATATATATATATACATGCTCTTTGCCTTCACACCATCCTTGACCTTGAAAGTGGATTGGATCTCATTTTGGTCCACTTTAGTCTCTTAAATTTCCATTTACACTGTTGCCTTTTGGAACCCAGTTCAGGCCCCCTAAAGTTGTTGTTAGATGTCCTGTCCAAAAACTACTTTAAAGAAATTATAAATACCAGCCAAAAATAAATGAACATCCAAACAAACAGTGAATCAGACACATGCATCAATCACATTTATTTCGTCTGTTCTTAAAAAAAATGTTAGTTCAAGCATGCATTTTTGCTTCTAAGGGACAGCTTTTCTTGTAAAAAGTCAATCCCAGACACAAAAATGAAAATTCTGTGATCAGACATTTACTCTCATGTCATGCCAAATCTCTATGACTTTCTTTCTTCTGTGGAATTTTTCGAAGAATGTTGGTCACCAAACAGTTTGTGTTCCCTTTGGCTTCCACTGTATGGACAAAAAAATACAATGGAAGTCAATGGGAACCTGCTTGGTTACCAACATTCAGCAAAAAAACAAACAAACAAAAGCATCATAAAAATAGCCAATATGACTCATACGCAATATTCCAATATTCTTCCAAGGTCACCATGATTTTGCCAAGTAACATCTTCCTGGATCAACATATTTTGTTGATCCTGAAACAACTTTCCTGTCCGAAAATTTAGCCTTAACACTGATGTTGAAGCACCTAACCCTGGTTTTAAGCCTAAACTTGACATAAACTGAAAACTTGTCCCTCAAATCTGATTGGTTGATTGGATGTTGTTCCAGGATCAACAAAGAAGTACTTGGTGAAATCACGTTCACCACTCTTTCAAAGCCTTAGTTGGAGGAACAGACTGACAATTAAATGGTTTAAATCTCATTTCACAAACACTGAAATATATCAAGACACGTCGTGCCAGGTTTGATGTCAATGACATCACATGTATCTCATGCCAGGACATTCTGCGAAATATCTCTGGAAGAAAGAAAGTCATACAGGTTTGGAACAAATGAGGGTGAGTAAATGATGACAGAATCATCATTTTTAGCTGCACTGTTCTTCAAACTGCTGAGACTAGTGTGAATGCAGGGAGAAAACAGTGTTTTAAGCAGTTGGAAGTGAGAATGCAAACGTACGATTTCTGCTGTGTGCCCTCTAAACGTGTAGAAACACTTTCCCGTTTCAGCACTCCACAATTTGCAGGTCTTGTCAAAGGAGCCTGTGGCAACCTTGTCTCTGAGAGAGAAAACAAGAGACAGTGAGTGAGAAAGGGGGCAGAGAAAGAGAGCAAAAAAGGACAAGGGCTCCTGTTATTACTCAAAGTGACAAATGGTCCCATTGTAAAAACAACACCAGTTACCCTGCAGTGCCCTAACCCTGCAGAGAGAGACAGAGAGGGGCTTTTCTCTACTCCACAGGGGAAAAAAAGAGATTAAGAGTAAGCCATTCTGAATGATAAGTGATCAAATGTGCAGGAGCGGTGCTGTTACCCATAAGGGTTGTTGAAGGCGATGGCGTACACAACGTTCCTGTGACCCTCCAAAGTGTGCAGCTCCTCTCCGGATGCGGTGTCCCATATTTTACAAGTCCTGTCATAGCTTCCGGTTATAAAACTGCAAACAGACGGAAAGTAAAAGAGGGAGGCAGAATTAGAGGGAGGGAGGGGGAGCAGGCATGTGAGCTCAGCTGATAAACTCACCTCGATCCTGATTTATTGAAGGCTACATTTGTCAGGGGCAAGATGTGAGCCTGAAGTGCCTGTAGACGAAAACAGAGAAGACGAATGCTCGGGGGGGAAGCACTTAACCACATTAATTCATTTCAGATATATAAGCTTGACTGTGTAATTTCCATACATAATTACTATGCCTTTGATGTACAAAAACAGCAGTTTTCCCTCTGCTGCCACCTTGTGGGTAATATCGATACAAGATGTCTTGATCAGAGCAGATGTCTTCAGAAAATCATTCAAATGCATTTAATTTGGCTATTTACTAGTATATATAAGCATAGTGGTATGAGACAAAATCACCAAAGGCCCAACACCACATAACAAACTATTATAAAACTGGTGCGATATTCAGATAACAAGCTGGATAACGCTAAATGACCGGTTCAATTATTGGAATGAAATTTAATAAAAAATGATCTAAAATTATAATACTGAGTTTGTTCCTTTTTTAATTACATTCTGAAAAAAAAAATGTTTTCATTTATGTTCTTTGAACTCTTTTAATCCCCAACTGATATGAAAAAACATAATTTTCCATGAATTTATAATGGTAATAGTTGACGCGATATTATTAATTTTGAAGCATTAAAGAAAAATTAATCACCAAATTTGTGCTTCTAAAAATAGTAATACCGATGGTACTAATAGTCCCTTTCTAAACCTGTACCATTTGTTATAAAATCAAAAATGACAAAATTGTTACAAAATCTGTTGAGGCAAAAATAAAATAGTATTAAAAATAAAAAAAATGGTAATGCATCTAGTTAAAGGGTTAGTTCACCCAAAAAATGAAATTTCTGTCATTAATTACTCACCCTCATGTAAGACCCGTAAGACCTTCGTTCATCTTCGGGACACAAGAGGTTTTTTTGTCCTCAATAGAAAGCAACAAAATTACCACATTAAAGGTCCAGAAAAGTTAAAATAATCCACGTGACTGCAGTGGTTCAACCTTATTGTTATGAAGCGATGAGAATATTTTTTGTGCGCAAAAACAAAACAAAAATAATGACTTTATTCAACAAATTCATCTCTTCCTATGCTGTTTTCGTTGCAGCGCTTCCGTGTTTACGTCCGAATGCTGGCTCATTATTGGCCGGCTCCTTCATCAGCATCACGCATACATCGTGCAGCTCACGTGATCAGGCGTCGACCAATACTGAGCCGGCGTTTTGACGTAGAACCTGGAAGCGCTGCAACGAAAATAGCGTAGGAGAATGACAGGGAAGAGATGAATTTGTTGAAAAAAGTTATTTTTGTTTTGTTTTTGCACACAAAAAGTATTCTTGTCGCGTCATGACATGAAGTTGGCTACTTTTCTGGACCTTGAATGTAGTAATTTCATTGCTTTCTATTGAGGATAAAAAATACCTCTTGGATTTCATAAAAAATATCTTAATTTGTGTTCCGAATATGACCGAAGGTCTTACAGGTGTGGAACGACATGAGCGTGAGTAATTAATGACAGAATTTTCATTTTTTGGGTGAACTAACCCTTTAACAGACCGCCTCCGGCCCACCAGGAATATCACTCGCCCACATTGCATCTCAAAGCTGGATCCGGGCCTGGAATCATAATATCTAAAGTAGATCAAATATGCAAGGCCCATATATGTTTGTGCGTGACTGGTCAATATTTATTAGTACCCTGAAAAGGTAGAACTTTCGTTCATCCTTTTGGCCGACTTTCTCCTGTAGTTTTCCGATCAAGACTTTGACCTGCTCAACACAGGATGAGGTGATGAGAGGCTCGGCTGCTCTAATGTCTGACAGCAACTCATCCACATCAGTCCTACAGGAGGAAAATAGACACTTGTTTATCAGATTGACAGTTATACTGGTAACACTTTACAATCAGGTCTCACTAGTTAAAGGGTTAGTTCACCCAAAAAATAAAAATAATGTCATTTATTACTCACCCTCATGTCGTTCTACACCTGTAAGACCTTCGTTCATCTTCGGAACACAAATAAAGATATTGTTGATGAAATCCAATGAGGCCTCTATTGAGAGCAAAGCCATTCAAACTCTCAAGGTCCATAAAGGTACTAAAAACATATTTGAAACAGTTCATGTGAGTTCAGTGGTTCTATCTTAATATTATAAAGCTACAAGAATACTTTTTGTGCGCCAAAAAAACTAAATAACGAATTGTCAACAATATCTCTATGGGCCGATTTCAAAACACTGCTTCATGAAGCTTCTGAGCTCTATGAATCTTTTGTTTCAAATTTAGTGATTCGGATCTCCTATCAAATGGCTAAACTGCTGAAATCACGTGACTTTGGCGCTCCGATTCATAAAGCTCTGAAGCAGTGTTTTGAAATCGGCCCATATAGATATTGTTGAAAAATCGTTATTTAGTTTTTTTGCCGCACAAAACGTATTCATGTTGCTTTATAATATTAAGATAGAACTACTGAACTCACATGAACTGTTAAAATATGTTTTTAGTACCTTTATGGATCTTGAGAGGTGCAGTAACATTGCTCTCAAAAGAGGCCTCATTGGATTTCATCAACAATATCTTCATTTGTGTTCTGAAGATGAACGAAGGTCTTACGGGTGTAGAACGACATGAGGGTGAGCAATAAATGACATTATTTTCATTTTTGGGTGAACTAACCCTTTAATGTAAGTTTGTAAGAGTATTTATTCATCTTTGTTAACATTAGTACACAATAATAAAAAACAACATAACTGTTCATTGTTACTTCATGTTAGCTCAGGTCAATTAAATAATATCAACAGATAATCCAACAATTTGTATTGTTCTTGATTTTAATAATGTTGTAAATGTTGAAATTAGCATAATCTACGATTAATAAAAGCTTTAGAATGTTAACTTATGTAGTTAGGCCTAACTAATGTTAAAAATTGTGTTTAGTTTGATATAATCATACTTACTCTGGAGTCAAGTTTAACAGATCGATGGATTTCGTCCTAAGCTCCCCACCTTTCTCATAGTCCAGGAATATTCCTGCACAGCAACAAAACAAACTTTACTTTTTAAATGCGAATCAAACGTGTTTTCAATCAAACCGTTTCCAGCGTCAAATTCAAGCAGGTACTCTATAAAACTGTATGACGTGAATATTATGCAATATACAACTTTAAACATGTATATTACCTGGTGGGTAGTATCGTATGTGTAGCCGTTTCAGTCTCATCGCGCCACTAAATACTGTCAACAAACAGTTACTAAGGTGACTAGACACGCGTGCTGCATACTGCGCATGCGCACGATTTGATTATTTTCCTACGTATTGTCTAAAAATCGTACGATGTCGCCACCACGTAAAATAGTTATGTTTGCTCATGATATCGGGTTGGGAAAAAAATCCAACTCATTTATGATACTGAAAATATTAGCCCACAAAATCACTGACACACTGACAAATTTTCCTGAATCTTCTCAAGCTACTAAACCCTGGTCATATAGCTACCTGCTGTTTATTTTATTATTATTCATTTGAAACATGCAGTTTCTGCTTTAAAACGGTTGGGTTTGTCCATATTTGACCCAAACATGCGTTGAAGCAACAGAGCGTTTTTTAGAGTGTATAGGCCAATATTGTAAAAAGCACTATACAAATAAACGTGTTGAATTGAATTGAATATTATGGTTAAATGATAACAATGATTAATCATTCATTTTATAGTTAAATGATTACAGTGTTAAGTCATTAAAGCTTTTGTTCCCTTTCGTGGGAACTANGCTTTATAGTCCGCGACGTCGCCCGCCTCTGACGTCACGTTCTCTCATTGGTTGGATACAATAGTGCTTCACGAACACAAAAATGCAGAAGGTTCCCATAACGTCACTGACGTAGCGTCTCGTTCCCTTACTCAGGGAACAAGGGTTACACTCGTAACCCAAGACGTTTTGTCAACACATACACCTATGTACCAATTAGGGCGTACATGCACACAGATCAAAGTCTCCGTCATAAATAAGATCCTTTCATGGGAATCAGTGACTGGACTTGGCTTACTTTACACTGCACAACAAAAACGGCAATAGATATACTAAACCAACAGTTCCTAGACCTAAAAGGAGAGACATAATCTTGTGGTAGTGAAAACATAGACAGGCAGATAAGAATGAATTTCTGGAGGAAAATGAAGAGGTCAGACTGGGTCTTCCCCACTGTTTTACTCTCTCTTTATGGTTTCTTTGCCAACTGCAGACCGGCAGAGCCTTTCCTCACACCATACTTAGTGGGACCCAAAAACATCTCAGAGGAAGTGGTGAGGATTGCTATTTTACATTTGCATGTTGGCTTAGAGATTGTTTAAGGGCTTAGATAACAACAATAGTCCGTAAAATAGGGCCCCAATGTACCGTATTAATATGAAGGAAGTTTCTGCATTGATTTTTCACAGGCATTTCACCCACATTTCGAATTACGCATTGCATTGCGTTGTGTTTTAGGGTTGAAGGAAATGTCCCTAAACTTAACGGAAAAGGTACTGGTAAGTTTCTGAAAGGACAATATGGATTTTTAACACTCCCATTACAATAGAAATGATAATGGATGACTGTTTAGTATTGATTGTATTTTGTAAGGTCGATGTATAGAAGTTCTTAAAACAGATTTTCCAACCCAAACCATTTTCAGGTAACATATGGTGTAATAATCACAATAATCATCTATTTTAAAACATCAGCAGCTCAAAACTAAAACTGTTTATAATATTGGCTAACTGCATTAACATTCTCCATTGATTACTAATGACTATGTCGCACCCATGCTACACATGCTTTGTCAGTCTTATCTTAATAATGTCTGTTATGCAATTTCCCTCTTTAATTAGCTGCACTGATTTCAAATAATTTACTTTAAAGGCACACTGTGTAATATTCGCCACTAGAGGTCGCTTATTCAAAACAAAGGCGTAGCTTTATGACTAATGGGGCGTTCACACCAGACACGACTTGCGTGAATAAATCGCGCTATTCGCGCGTAGTTGGACGCTTGAACATTTTGAGTTTACTCGCTTCATTCGCGCGTGAAATTCACTTCACAACAGACGCAAATTCGCGTCATGAGAGGAGCTTCTGCCAGGCGGCTCCAATCTCATTTCTGCACACTTCCTCTGAATAAACACATCAACTCATCAGCGGGAAAGTAGTTGTAAAATACAGCGAATAAGCTCAATTTGCTGTCTTTAGCTAGCTTGTAGTCTCTATATGTATATATATAGCTCAAATTGAGTAAAGAGCGTTTTTTTACAACTTACCAGATCGTCCAGCCTCCTCACTCACTTTCTTCCAAGCAAGATCCTTTTTATTCCTGTTTCTATAAAAGTACAAAGATGTATCGTACAGCGACGATGATTTTGTCCTCCATTGTTGTTTCGGATTGCTGCCTCCGCTCGCTACGTCGTAATCACATCACTACTAGAGCAAGCTTCTGATTGGTTAACTCGGCGCGAATATTCGCCAAAGTTCAGATTTTTCAACTTGCGTGATTCGCACACATCACGCGTTACGCACGTCAAACGCCCGAAATGCTCAATTTGCGTCTGGTGTGAATGCACCATAATATAGTATATCATATTAACACATAAACATAATACATTAAAGCGTCTTTGGTGTTTCAATGGTTTCTACAATATAAAACCAGAAATCGAGGGTAACGCGGGTATGATGTCATTGATAAGCGACGCATGGACACGGTCCGTGTCCTGGTTAAAATTGCTTATTTCTCTGGATTGAAAAATTCTTGGAAACATTTGGGATAATGTAAGTATACAAGTCCACAAAATACATAACATTGTTTTAGTGGTTTTTGGAAATTTTAATCCAAAAATCTTACATATTGTGCCTTTAACATTTCCTACAGTCTCATATTCAAATGACCAAAAAACAATCTTCTTTCCTCTCATCCAGGTCACGAACTACCTGTTTCCCATCTGGACGTACTCATATCTGGCTGTGCTCTGCCCAGTCTTCCTCCTGACAGATTTACTTAGATACAAACCTTTAATTGTAGCTCAAGGCCTTTTTCTTGTCACAAATTATATAATTCTGTGCTTTGCTAACAGCTTGACCGTTCTGACATACCTACAGTTCAACTTTGCAATGGTCACCTCCACCGAAGTGGCCTATTTTTCATATATCTACAGCGTCATACCTCCTGAACGCTACCAGCGAGCCACGGGGTACGTTCGCAGTGCCATGCTGACTGGCTATACATTTGGAGCCACATTAGGGCAGCTGTTAATATCATTAGCTGGCACAAGCTACTTCCATATAAACACTATTACTCTGGGTCTAATGGCAGTGGCTTTCTGTGTTTCTTTGGTCCTGCCAATGCCTCAACAAGGAATGTTTTTTAAGAAGAAGGTGGAGGTGTCTACGGAGACACTGAACGAGGTTGCAGGCGCATCCGGGGGAGAAACGGATCTAGCAAAGGAGGATACAGGAAGATGCTGTGCTTGGGGAAACATTAAAACTTCCGGAAAACAAATGTGGAAGAGTCTCAAAGAATCGTACTCCTCCAGAACTCTGCTGCAGTGGTCCCTCTGGTGGGCTCTGGCTACAGCTGGATATGGACAGGTCTTCAACTACGTCCAGCTGATGTGGGACCACATTGAGCCCTCTAGTACGTCCTCTGTGTATAATGGTGGAGTAGAGGCCATCTGCGCACTTGTAGGTGAGGCATTTTGTGGAATATTTTAGTGAGCGTATCTGATTAGACACTGAACTCAATCACTATCAAAAGTGTAATAAAGCCATTATCTTTAATGATATCAGAATATGCCTAACCCAGAGGTTCCCAAACATTTAGATATAAATTATTTACAAGAAGTACCCCCCAAAATTATTATTTTAATTATTTAATTTAAAAATTTGCATTGTCATGATTCTCTGATGTTGGTTAATCATCATAATAGAGGTAAAATAGATACAATGTCTTACTGCCTTTTTTAGTACACATTTCACTTTTATAGGGCTGCACCTATATGGATGATGATGATTATTATTATTATTATATTGTTTTAACTCTAATTATAAAAATGATGATATAAATAATTACTGTTGTAAATTACAGTCCTGAATATTTGATAATTATCTACCAAATAATTATTCTACTTTATACGCTGCAAATTACAATACTATTTATGTTTTAAATTCTCTGCTTTTAAAACATTCAATCTTCAAATTTTTATTTTGGCAGAATACTGATGAAATGCCGTAAACTTCTAATTACAGAAATTTAGAAATTGTGCGAATGTGTAAATAAAGGGTGCATCATAATCAGCTCCCTAGTTCAGTAGTACTATCAGAGAGTTGGCCATTTTAAGGGCTGTCTCAATCGCAAAATCCTACCAGTGCACTGAAACGTTCGCTCCCTAAAAAGTCCCACAACGCACAGTGAAAACCAAGAAGCATCGATGCTCACTATGTTACCTTAACGGAAATTTTGAAGCGCGAAACACACACTATATTGCCAAAAGTTTTGGAACGCCTGCCTTTACGTGCACATGATCTTTAATGACATCCCATTCTTAATCCGTAGGGTTTAATAAGGAGTTGTCCCACCCTTTGCAGCTATAACAGTCTCAACTCTTCTGGGAAGGCTTTCCACAAGGTTTAGGAGTGTGTTTATGGGAATTTTTGACAATTCTTTTAGAAGCACATTTGTGAGGTCTGGAAGTGATGTTGGGGAGAAGGCCTGGCTCGCAGTCTCCGCTCGAATTCATCCCAAAGGTGTTCTATCAGGTTGAGGTCAGAACTCTGTGCAGGCCAGTCAAGTTCCTCCATACCAAACTCGCTCATCCATATCTTTATGGACCTTGCTTTGTGCACTGGTGCGCAGTCATGTTGGAACAGGTAGGGGCCATCCCCAAACTGTTCCCACAAAGTTAGGAGCATGAAATTGTCCAAAATGTCTTGGTATGCTGAAGCATTAAGGGGCCAAGCCGAACCCCTGAAAAACAACCCTGCACCATAATCCCCTCTCCACCAAACTTTACACTTGACACAATGCAGTCAGGCAAGTACCGTTCTCCTGGCAACCGCCAAACCCAGACTCGTCCATCGGATTGCCAGACAGAGAAGTGTGATTCGTCACTCCAGAGAACACGTCTCCACTGCTTTAGAGATCATTGGCGGTGTACTTTACACCACTGCATCCGATGCTTTGCATTGCACTAATCTGAAGGTCACATGAAGTTTGGAGGTCTGTAGCTATTGACTCCGCAGAAAGTTGACGACTTCTGCGCACTTTTTTTTGTTTTATTTTACGTAGCCTACCACTTCGTGGCTGAGTTGCTGTTGTTCCCAATTGCTTCCACTTTGTTATTATACCACTAATAGTTGACCGTGGAATATTTAGTAGTGAGGAAATTTCACGAATGGACTTATTGCATAGGTGGCAACCTATCACGGTACCACGCTTGAATTCACTGAGCTCCTGAGAGCGACCCACACAAATGTTTGTAGAAGCAGTCTGCATGCCTAGGTGCTTGATTTTATAAACCTGTGGCCATGGAAGTGACTGGAACGCCTGAATTCAATGAGTTGGAGGGGTGTCCCAATACTTTTGGCAATATAGAGTACGTTAGCCAACTCACCACACATAATGACATGCGATAGATGTTTTTTTTTAAATACAAACCATTATTTAATTATATTTAAGTATAAACATTTATCGCTAGACTGGTAATGAACATAATCTAGCCAACATTTATTATTTATTTATGGCTGAAATGTTGCATGTATATGTAACAAGCAAAGTATTTATCATAATGTACTTTAAATAACATAAAAAATTATGTCGGAAAGATATCAGTTCTGCTGTTGTTCAAAAAAACCAGTAGTGATGTTGTACAACTAGGACATTGTCATGTCGCTGGAAATAGAGTCATCATTGTTGTCCTAATGTGTAGTGAGCCAGGGTCCTCCCTGTCCTTACCAATGCCCGAATTTGTGTACACAATATACTGATACATGACCTAGGAAGCTAGAGCACAACTTCACAACACGTGCTGCTCTTCACTCTGAAACACTCAGAACAACAGATGAGCTTATTTAATTAAAGGTTGGGTAGGCAATTTCAGAGAGGCTTGCAATAGCAAGCTAGCTTTGAAACGTGTTTTGTATATGTTACCTACCTACCCTACCTTTAAATAACACCCTTTGATTTGATAATCGCAAGAAGATTTTGCGATTTTAGCTTTTTCCGATTAATTCCGCAGCTACATTTATTTATTTAATTTTTTCATTCGATTAAATATTAGCTTTTTATCAACTCGCGAACCTCCTGCAGTTCCCACATACAGTATGTGTAAACCCCCATTTGGGAAACCATGGGAAAAAACCAAACCAATCCTGCTTTATCCGCAAATTATACGTCAAATCAGCATATGCGTCGAGCAGAAGCCTTCTAACGCTTAACTGTTATGCAGACTGCATAGGAATTCAGCAGCCCAGTATGTGTGGGGAAGATAATTTAAGCAATTACAGCAGTAGGGGTTGGTTAGTAGTCACTTTAATTGCAGCAGAAAAGAATGTCTCCCATTTTTGATGTCTTGACAAGAACATTCCAACAAAGGCAACATAAATGTGTACTGAGTACCACACAGAATACAAATGAGCCTAAATGCATTTCTCCGATTTATTTGTTGCCTTCCATTGTGCCTCTTCTTTGTTCACAGATTCTCTTATTGTGAGTGATGTTGTGATTGTTGCTTTCAGGTGCAGCTGCAGCGTTCTCTGTGGGTTATATCAGAGTCCAGTGGGGCGTGTGGGGCGAGCTCTCTCTGGGTGTTTTCTCTGCCATAGGTGCAGGGTGTGTCTTTCTCATGGGCCTCACTGACAATATCTGGCTGTGTTACGCAGGCTACGCTATCTTCAAAGCGTCATACATGTTCCTCATCACAATCACAATGTAAGTTATCAATTATAGAACGAACAGAAAGCATAAGATTAATTTAAAAATTAATATATAAATTATATAATTAATATATTTTATATATATATATATATATATATATATATATACACTGCCCTCCAAAAGTTTGGAAACGCCCTAGAAAAGTGGGGTTTTGGACAATATTGGCATGAATCCTTTTTAATTTGTGATAATTTTGCACTGATAAGGGACAACACAAACTACGAAAACATATTTTATTATATAAACAGTTTATAAATAGAAAAAAACTTTAAATTCATCAAAATATCCACCATTACCAGCTATCTGACCTAAACTGAGTTCTAATTGGTTCATTGTATTCTAAACTTAATTGGCAATCAATTGTTGAAGCTATTAAGGTGTGCTGACCCCAAAATCTTTTACAAACCTGGGGCGAGTTTAAACCAGTAACCAGGCATCACAGCTGGCAAAGTGGCATGTCTGACTTTGACATGTATATATTGCCATTATTATAATCAAAATGAAAATTATTATTGCTGGTCTTCAATGATAATGTCAAGTTACTGTAATGTATTTGCACCAAAAAATGAAAAGGATTTATGCTGATATCATCCAAAACCACACTTTGCCAGGGGTGTTTCCAAACTTTTGGAG
Organism: Anabarilius grahami; assembly: GCA_003731715.1. Lineage (NCBI taxonomy): Eukaryota > Metazoa > Chordata > Actinopteri > Cypriniformes > Xenocyprididae > Anabarilius > Anabarilius grahami. The sequence continues at coordinate 2,612,948 of RJVU01014363.1, read as the reverse complement.
GGAAGTGTATATATATATATACACAGTGCTCAGTGTAAATGAGTACACCCCCTTTGAAAAGTAACATTTTAAACAATATCTCAATGAACAAAAACAATTTCCAAAATGTTGACAAGACTAAGTTTAATATAACATCTGTTTAACTTATATTAACCTTACTTTCATGTTATAATTTAGATTACACATTTTTCAGTTTTACTCAAATTAGGGTAATGCAAAAATGAGTACACCCCACAACAAAAACTACTACATCTAGTAGTTTGTTTGGCCTCCATGATTTTTAATGACAGCACCAAGTCTTCAAGGGATGGAATGAACAAGTTGGCGACATTTTGCAACATCTATCTTTTTCCATTCTTCAAGAATGACCTCTTTTAGAGACTGGATGCTGAATGGAGAGTGATGCTCAACTTGTCTCTTCAAAATTCCCCATAGGTGTTCGATTGGGTTCAGATCAGGAGACACTGAATCACTTTCACCCTGTTCTTCTTCAGAAATCCAACAGTGGCCTTAGATGTGTGTTTAGGATCATTGTAATGTCGGAAAAGTGCACGACGACCAAGGGCACGGAGTGATGGTAGCATCTTCTCTTTCAGTATAGAGCAATACATCTGTGAATTCATGATGCCATCAATGAAATGCAGCTCCCCGACACCAGCAGCACTCATGCAGCCCCACATAAGGACACTGCCACCACCATGTTTCACTGCAGGCACCATGCAGTTTTCTTTGTATTCCTCATCTTTGTGACACCATACAGGTTTGAAGCCATCAGTTCCAAAAACATTTATCTTGGACTCATCACTCCAGAGTATAGAGTCCCAGTAGTCTTCATCTTTGTCAGCATGGGCCCTGGCAAACTCTAGGCGGGCTATTTGTGCCGGGGCTTTAGGAGAGGCTTCTTTCGTGGACGGCACCCATGCATGCCATTCCTCTGCAGTGTACGCCGTATTGGGTCACGGGAAATAGTCACCCCAGTTTGGCTTTCTACTTCTTTAGATAACTGCAGTGAACTTGCACGCCGATTTTCTTCAACCCTTCTCATCAGAAGACACTCCTGTCGAGGTGTTAACTTCTGTGGACGACCTGGACGTCTCTGTGAGATGGTTGCAGTTCCATCTTTTTTTAATTTTTGTACCTCTTTTGCTACAGTATTCTGACTGATAAGTAAAGCTTTGCTGATCTTCTTGTAGCCTTCACCTTTCTGGTGTAAAGAAATTATTTTCTTTCTCAGGTCTTGTGACATTTCTCTTCCATGTGGTGCCATTGCTGACAGCATGAAATTGGAAGGGGTTTTAACACCCTTTTATAGTCAACTGTCTGCTGGACACCTGTGTAATGAATAATTAGACTCACCTGTGGTTGAAATCTTGTTAAATTAGACATTTGTAGTCTAAAATTTAGCTTTGCTCCAGAGACTTTCAGTGGGGTGTACTCATTTTTGCATCACCCTACTTTGAGTAAAACTGAAAATGTTGTTCTCTAAGTTATATTATAAACCTTACTTTCATGTTATAAGTTAAACATATGTTATATTAAACTTAGTCCTGTCAACATTTTGGAAATTGTTTTTGTGTTCATTGAGATATTGTTTAAATTGTTACTTATCAAAGGGGGTGTACTCATTTACGCTGAGCACGTGTATATATATATATATATACACACACACACATTTTCATGGCAATTATGGCAGATTAAACCATTTTGAATATTTTAGTTTTGAGGCGGTTTTATTTTTCACATTAGATCCTCATTACTCTAATACCTTTGATTTTTTATTTTATTTTATTTTATTAAATTTTTAGATTCAGCCCCATTAAGCAGTCATTAATCCAATGTTGTGCTGCAAAAGACCATAGAATCAGTAAAAAAATATATATGATCAATAAGTAATGTGTTTTTTACATTGCTTTAACTCAGCAAAACAAGTTCAACATTTTTTGTTATACAAGATTCAACTCATTTTGAACTCCTTAACTGTCACCTCCCTTTTTGAGCATAGACATGAAAATGCACTATCCAAACTTAAATGTTTGTAATTCATGAATGCTTTGGAATACAGACCTCAGGAATACAGTTTCTTTTTAAAGAAGACACTTCGACTTGGCAGATTATTGCTGAAGTGAAATATTTTATAAAATACGTTTTTCTACAAAACTGATATAAAATCAAAGCCAAATGTCAAACCAAGTTGTGTTCCAAATTTGAAGTTGATATCACATAAATTGAAGTTCCAATGAAATTTTGTTTAGGCATAATACCAAAAACTGCCACCAGGTTTTGATGTTCTCCTGTAACAAATTAATAAATTTCTGTCACAATATCACTTCTATCACAAAAAAGTCGCCAAATATGGAACATTGAGTCTCAGACGTTTCCGAAAATGTGTTTTATCAAGATTAGAAAATTTTTTATTATTAAATAGTTAATTTTGTAATATGAAACATGAAACGCCCACTAGGGGGAGGAGCCTGCCAAAAGAATTTAAAGTACCTTTTCCATGGATGTCCGATTTCAAAATTCACAGGATGAATTATTTTGAGTTTTTAAGATTTCAAATGATACCTAATTTATGATGATTACTAAAATATGTAATAGGGAAAAAAGGCAATAAAACAAAGAGCGCCAAGCGTCCCCCCAGTAGGACGGTGACAGTCAGTTTAATATAATTTGTTTTAAGTTGAAATAACTTATGATTGTACTTAAAAATTTAAGTCAGCAGCTGAACGTAAGTGTTTTGTTTTGTTTTTCTCCTTGACTAATTTGTTTGCCCTTCTTTTTTCCTTTGCTGGAAGGTTTCAGATCGCAGTTAACCTCTCAATGGAATGTTATGCTCTAACTTTTGGCATTAACACTTTTGTTGCCCTTACACTTCAAACTATACTTACTGCTATTGTGGTGGACAATTCAGCTCTGGGACTGGACATTACAACACAGGTAAGCTCTCACTACATGGAACTGAGTGAAATGTAAAGCCTAACATATGAAATAACAGTCCAATATTTATTTATTTATTTTTTGAAAATGAACAGTTTATTGAACCCGTAGACAAAATACAAAAGAAAATCAAAAAGTTAGCATGTTTTGTATCACATTTAATACATTATGCTTTTATGACAGATATAATATGATATAGTGAGAATATGTATCTTGGCAAACTCAAGGAGATTATCAAAAATGTCACATTTAAATATCAGCTGTCACACTATATCTCACAATAATATGATGATATTTTAAATACTTAGATCTGTAGTTTTATTATTGGGTAAAACATAATGCAGTGCATTACAGAGATGAACAAACAAACGTTCCTCAAAAGCCTGATGTATCATATTTAATACTCACATTTTAACATGACTTTCCTAATGCTGTATGGCTAATCAAGTAAACACAATTTTCTTCAGTCGTGCAACTGTTCATCTTGAAATAATACTAATAAGTTATTCTTACATTTACTTTTAATTTCAGAGCAAAAAGACAGATATTTTACAATTATACTAAAAGTCCTTTTACTCGCTAAAAAGGATAAACTATCATTCAGACGACAGAAGGCATGTATTAGATTGTGTACAACAGGTTTTTGATTATGTTGATCATTTAGAGGCCCTAGAAATGAATGTATAAAATATGAAAACAGTAGGCTTTATAGGGTTAAAAAGACTTTCATGAGCATAAAATAACCATGAATGTTTGTATTGACCTGTATTTTGGCCCTTCTTTTACAGTTTCTTGTATATGGCGGTTACTACAGCATCATCTCTGTGCTCTTCCTCATACAAGGCCTGTACACAGTTTGTAAGCATTACCGCAGGTCTGCAGCAGAAACAAACACTGACCGGCCTCCTTCTGCCACTCTGGAGCAGATATCCAGTGACAATCCACAGTCACCATCATAAAATCAGATGGAACATTCAACACCATGAGTTTACAAAAAAAAAGGAAAGGAAAAAATAGGGAAAAAATCACAAGCCCATTGCTTTTTTAATGTTGTTATTAGCCTAAACTAAAACTATACTGTAAATGGTTGTGTATTGTATAATATGTATAATATTTATTCAACCAGTATATTTGCATAGACTGTTCTGTCCTGTCATTTCCTGTTTGTAAATTAAAAAGAAGTGATTACTATTTGTTCTAAGCAAATATTAACCAAATGCTAACATTTTAATAAAATAAGCTCGTTTAGACGATTTTCAAGTAAAAAAAATAATCAAACAGGGTAACGTTATGCTTCATCTTAAACAGAATCAAATAGTTAAACCAGTAAACAAAAGACGAGCGCTTACTACAGTAACATGGAACGTCATTTCTGTAATATAACACCGGAAGTTTTTGAAACACGTAGGAATAGCGGACGTGACGTTAACTGTTTGTAAACTGGGAATTGCAGTCGAAAAACATTTTTGCAAGAGCATATAGCAATTATTCACATTTATCCATATTGCTGGAGTGGTTACGTTTTATTTGACTAAGCAATTGTCATTACAATGATCTTTTTATAACCAAAAACAACAACAACGAGGCAATATATGTCATTATAGTTCGAGATAAATCTAATAAAATAAATTATATAAGATATTTTCTAAATGTAATGATACATTAAATACATACAAATTATTTTCCGCAATAAATATAATTAAATAAATTATTTTACATATATATTGTGAGCCTTACAACAAAAATATGATGTGATGATTGACGCCTCTCTTAATATTAATATCTGGGGACTTCATTTGTAAAAAAAAAAATAATAATAAAGGACTTTCTTTGGGCAAAAGCACTACGAGTGAAGAGCGCGTACAAAACTACACTTCCCACAATCCAACGGCTCAGAGTTGCGTAACTTTCGGAACGTCTTCCAGGAGAAACTCTGCGGCCCAGACGACTTGGCAGAAACATCAAACACCTCGATTCTGAATGACACAAAATCCGACGGAGTTGTATATAGTCGTCCATAACGAGGAAATAGTCGATCGCAAGCGCTCGGAGGCTGACTGTGAAAGAGATTCAGGGTGGATTTGAGAACGCAAGATCGCGAGGGCCTATCAAATATGTCCTCTTCCTCGCAGGCATCTTCCAGGCGGCAATGGTGCTACCTTTGCGACCTGCCAAAGATGCCTTGGGCCATGATTTGGGACTTCAGCGAGGCCGTGTGCAGAGGCTGTGTGAACTACGAGGGCGCGGACAGAATAGAGTTGCTCATCGACACAGCGCGGCAGCTCAAGCGAACACACGTGATGCAGGACGGCAGATCTCCGGGTCCGCAGCCCGGCGGTAAACACGGTCCCGCTGGTAAGGAGGGTCCTATGGAGGCCGGCAGACCGCCCTCCGAGCGATATGAACGGGGAAGGGGAGAGTATGGGTCCAGCAGGCTGCCCAACGGGCTGCCTAGACTGGAAGATGGAGGTCCGCCTGAGGTGAGTAGACAGAGTCCTACTGCCAGGAGGACTTTGGTGGGGGCTGTGCCACCCAATTTAATGGCGCAGGGGCTTGTTGGAGCCCCTCATGGTCTGCTGACCGCCATGCCTGGTCTGAATGCCCGAGCCGGAGGCGCCCCCTTGACCATTTCTGCTCCCATGTTGAACGAGATCAGTAAAAGACAGGCCCTGGGCATGGGGATGAACGTGGGTGTGGCTTCTTTCATGAGCCCTGAGTTTGAAAAGGAGCTCAAGGAGAAGCAGAGGAACGCTGAAGCACTCACCGAGCTCTCTGAAAGCGTAAGGAACCGCGCAGACGACTGGGCGGGACGGCCCAAACACATGCGCGAGGCCCTGCACACCCTCTCTGGCTGCACCCCGTTCAATGTCCGCTTTAAGAAGGACCACGGCCTGGTGGGGAGGGTGTTCGCCTTCGACGCCAAGCTGATGGTTGAGTGTGAGCTGAAGGTCTTCGTCGAGTACCCGTGCGGGTCTGGTAACGTGTTCTCCAGCGTGTTAGCGCTAGTTAAACAGATGTTCCACGACTCTCAGAAAGACACTGGCAAGGTCATCAACTCGGGCTACAAATACGTGGAGTATGAGAAGAGGCACGGCACCGGCGACTGGCGTCTCCTGTCAGAGCTTCTCAGCGATGCGGTGCGGGCGTTCAAAGACGCGCCGGCCCCGGATGCCCTCCCACAGCCGTACCTGGATGCCAGCTGCTCCATGTTGCCCACCGCGCTCTGCCACATCGGCCGTCCCACGCAGCCCAGGGTACGCCGACGCAAAGCCTCGCCAGAGCCGGAAGGCTCTGAGAGGATGACCTCTGAGGAAATGCGCCAGCACTGGTCCCTCGGCATGTACCCTGGCATTCCCGGCCATATGCCCGCCACCTCGCTAGCCAGCGCAGGACAGCCTCCGGAGGCCCACAGTAGTGACCCTTCGCCCATCACTGCGCTCATGAGCGTGGCTGACAACGTCGGCACTGCCACCCCGAAAGATGCTCCCGGCGGCAGTGGAAGCCACTCGGCGAACGCAGGCCGTCAGAACAGCACCAGTCCTTCGCCCGGCGGTCAGCGGCGGCTGGCCTCACGCAACGGAGAACCGTCGGCTGGCAGTAGCTCGGGAGGGCCGACCACGACCGTCACCGTGCCCCTCTCTGACCAGGGCGCCGTTATGGGAGCCGAAGGCTCAGGAGGAGCCGGAGGCGGCGGCGCCCCTCTCTGCTGCACCATCTGCCACGAGCGCCTGGAGGACACACACTTCGTCCAGTGTCCATCTGTGCCCGGGCACAAGTTCTGCTTCCCTTGCACCCGAGACTTCATCCGCAGACAGGGCTCAGGAAGTGAGGTGTACTGCCCCAGCGGGGAGAAGTGCCCCCTCGTGGGCTCCAACGTGCCGTGGGCCTTCATGCAAGGCGAGATCTCCACAATCCTGGCAGGTGATGTGAAGGTGAAGAAGGAAAGAGACCCCTAACGGCCAGCAGCAGGTTAGAAAACACGCATAATTCAGAAAGGATGCATTGAATGTGACAGTAAAAACATTTATAATGTTACAAAAGATTTCTGTTTCAAATAAATGGTGTTCTTTTGAACTTTCTATTCAGCAAAGAATCGTGAAAAATGGTTTTCACAAAAATACACTGCATAAAAAATGCTTTTCTTACTTAGTTTTTTTGTCTTGTGTCCAGTCCAGAATCAAAATGAAGGGAGTTTTTGCTTAAAACAAGCAAAATTATCTGCCAATGGGGCAAGAAAAATACGCTTTGGGACAGAAACAAGAATTCAAACAGAAACAAGATGATTTTCCTTGCCCCATTGGCAGATAATTTTGCTTGTTTTAAGCAAAAAACTTGCTTCATTTTGTTTTTCCAGAAAAAAAATCTTGATATCATAATTTTTAGATATTTAGACAAAATAAAAGCATTTTTTGATACATTGATAAAAACATTTTCTTGAGCAGTAAATCAGCTTATTAGAATGATTTCTAAAGGATCATGTGACACTGGAATAATGATGTTGAAAATTCACAGGAATAAATTACATTTTACAATATATTCCAATAGAAAAGAGTTATTTTAAATTGCAATACATTTTCACAATATAACTGTGTTTTTACTGTATTTTTGATCAAATAAATGCAACTTTGATTTCAAAAACATCACATTTTACACTAAAAAAAAAATGCTGGGTTGAAAATGGACGAACCCAGTGATTGGGTCGTTTTAACCCAGGTCGGGTTAAATATTTGCCCAACGTGCTGGGCAGTTTTATTTAACCCAACTATTGTTTAAAAATTACTATATGGCTAAATGACTTAAAATGAACCCAAAATAGGTTGGAAATTAAAAATCAGACACATAATTACTAGAGGAAACGATAATAGTCAAAAGGTGAACATTTATTAATAAGCAATTTAATAAATGTTTATTATTTAATTATTATTCATGTTAATTTATTAAACACGAATTAATGTTCATTTCCAGCATACTTTGGGTTCATTTTAAGCAAGCAATAGTCATTTTTAAACAATAGTTGGCTTAAATAAAACTACCCAGCATGTTGGGCAAACATTTGCCGCTAGGTTTGTCCATTTTCAACCCAACTTGGGTTGTTTTTAACCCAGCATTTTTTAGAATGTACCAACCCCAAACCTTTGAGAGTGTGAGTATATTATTTATAATATAAATAATGTGAAATCTATATGTTAACCTGTATTTTAATGCCTCCCTAACAGAACTACGCCTCGATCCGAGGGAGCTGCGATCCTGAGCCCTAAAGATGGCCGCTGTGATCGTGTGGCCCACGGCACTGAAGAGACGACTGCTGGTGGGCAGATCCTCTTCCTCCATCTACCCAGGCCCCCTCTTGCCCTTCACTGTCTTTCCCCCCCTCATTTTCCTTCCCTTCACCGTCTCTCTTTCAGCCAAGACGAAGGAGAACACAGCCATTTTTCTCTTCAGAGATGCCCATGTATTAAACCCTCCCGCACTTATTTCAGACTCATAGATTTGTTGGCCCCTGTCAATTCTTAAGAGCTTTCAGTCCTGCAAAGCGAAATCAGGTTCACGTATACCATGTGGTATTTACTATGACAAGAAACGCATTTCAAAGATCCAGTGGGGTGAGCAGTGATTTCCCAGAATGTGCTACAAACCACCAGACAGATGCAGATTGTACAGCGGGAAGGCGACTTCCTTCACAATCACAGAACTGCACCGACTTCAGGCCCACTCTTGTTTTTGCTGTTGTCTATGCTGCATAAAACTGTTCAATAGTCCAGGAATATTACTAAGTGCTAAAAGCCCTTCCTTCAGATTGCTTCTTGATACAGCATGTATAATAGATATCTTTATGTTTTTTACTCCGTGTAGATTGTTATCCCTTTCAATGGTTATAGATGTGCAATCTCTAGATTTGATACTATGTTGCTTTATGTACCACTAAGTCTTTGAATGAATAGAAAACCAAAGATAGACATGCTGAATATTGTCGTATCATATGATGCTATAACATATATTTTTGTGGTAAAATGGTTTTGTGGCTTTCGTCAGACAACGAGGACAGATATGGGGAATGTTTTACATTGGGAACTTATGAGTAGAAACACAATAGATTTTTATTACGAGTAAGCAGATCGCTATATTTTCTATTGTAACCCATTGGCTTTTAAAATCCGTGGAGGCGATGACTAGTTTAATATTACGACAACAGAGCCACTCTGTTTTTTTACAAGTATATGTTTTTTCTTCCTGTTTTTACATGTTAAAGACATACTTTATGACAATTGTTTTAATGGAAGCGAGAAAAGATTTGAAAGAACCAGCGTCTATTAGACAGGTAGTCCAATAAACGGTGGCCCCAACCATATTTGGGCTCTTCCAGATATTTTTGGGTCCATGTAGGTTTGGTTCTCCACATTGTTTTGACATGTCTTCAGTCTTGTTTCATGACATTGAAAAATATATGACTAAATATATAAATGCACAAAGTACTGTTCTGTAAGACCTCTGTTTAATCGGCTTTTATGTTACAGCTTAAATTGTATTTAAATTAAAAGATTGACTTTTCACAAACTCGTGAGACTTTGGTCATTTTTAATGATGCAAATGTTGGTAGCTACGTCTTTTTAACCCTTCAAATGACTTCCACTGATGTAACCCAGTGTAGGCAGGTTTTCCGGTAATAAATCATTTCTTTTTTGACTTGAAAAACACTTGAATTAGTTTTAGGTTAACTGGAAAAACATTTTTACGGCATGGTTAACTTGGAAAACTACACAGTACGATGTGGAAACGGTATGAACCAATAAAAGGTGGAACTGCTCTGGACTTTGAATTAGTCATTATGAAAGTGTGATTATGTGTAAACCTTGCTGGCTTGTTTTTATACCTATTGGAGATTCATATAAAGTGTTCAAGGTTAGAACACGTTTGCTTTCTTATAGTCTCTGCTTATCTGCTGTGTTTGTGTGGGAAAGGACATGATTTCATCGTTTAGATCTGTTTACAGTATTTTTGAACGTACAGTTAGTTTTACAGTTAGCTGTTAAACCAGGTCACTTTGAATGTTGTCAAATCTCTGACCAGGTAATTGTCAATTTGTTTGAAGGCAGGGTTAGTGGGGCTATTTACTAAAGCCATTAAAACATTTTTGTTACTTGAAATAAAATAAATGTTAACTAAAATTAAAGTGCAAAAACTAAAGACATTTAAAAAAATAAAGCAAAAATAAAAACTATAGTAGTATCTCAATGATTGTAAATGAACAGTGAAAGTCTCGTGGGTTTTCTCATTTGCTGTAATGCTGAACTTTGTCCAGCAGATGGAAATATCCTACAACATATTGAAACTGAACGAGAACTGTGTGGGGTTGTTTAGTAAACGCTTGATTTAGTTGATAAGCGGAATGAAATGTAAAACAAAAAGTATTTAGTGACATGAATGTCATTACACCTCATGGGACTGGACAGTATTTGTCTGTATAAACCAAAAATACCTACAACGCAATATAGGGGCAATGGATTTAGTTTTAAAACAATAGCCTTTCTTAATTTTTCATGCATTTTGCAGCGTGTAAAACCTCAAAAGAACTTTGTGTAATTTTACATATATACTTTTCTATAGAATAGAACAGAATAGAATAGAATATGCAGCCTCAGCAAAATTATTGGCCAAACCATTGAACCATTGAAAAACTAAGTATATACTTCAAGTTGGTTTTATTAGGTAGGCCTATATGCTTAAAGTTCAAGTACTGTATATTTTAAAGTAAACTTTATGTAGTAAGTATACTATTTCAATACTACTTGAGACTAAATTGGCCCACTTTTTAGTGTATAAAAGTATACTTTTAAGTAGCCTACATAAAGTTTAACAGTAGTAAACTTTGAGTACACATTTTTTTATTGAGTACACAGTTTTGTACTGTAACTACTACAAGTGAACTTATATACTTAGTTTACTATTTAAATACTTTTATAGTTTATGAAAGTACTTTGACGTATACTCTTATTAAACTACTAGTTTAGTAGTTTTATCCTGCAAGTATACATGTAAGTTTTCTTTAAGTGAACTTAACATCATTATAGTTTAGTGGACTTCTACACAAATTCACACTCATAATTAGGAGCATATCTGTTTTCTTTATAAATCAATATTTGTTTATAAAATATATTTGTAATAAGTTCATAAGACAGTATGTAAAAGAAAGTATTTAATAGGCTTAATCAAAAGAATAATACTTTAATCAAAAGACTGAGTACAAGTATACTTAGATTTTTCTTTCAAGTATACATTCTAAAAAATGCTGGTTAAAAACAACCTAAGTTGAGTTGAAAATGGACAAACCCAACAGTTGGGTTAAAGTGAAGTGAAGTGACATGTGGCCAAGTATGGTGACCCATACTCGGAATTTGTGCTCTGCATTTAACCCATCCAAGTGCACACACACAGCAGTGAACACACACACCGTGAACACACACCCGGAGCAGTGGGCAGCCATTGCTGCGGCGCCCGGGGAGCAGTTGGGGGTACGGTGCCTTGCTCAAGGGTCTCACCTCAGTCGTGGTATTGAGGGTGGGGAGAGCCCAACATGCTGGGAAGTTTTATTTAACCCTAATATTGTTAAAAAATTACTGTATTGCTTGCTTAAAATGAGCTCAAAATAGTTGGAAATTAACATCTATTAATATGTTTAATAAATGAACATGTGTTAATCAGTTTAATGAATAATAATTAAACAATAAACATTTATCAAATTGCTTATTAATAAATGTTCACCTTTTGATAATTATTGTTGGCTCTAGTAATTATGTGTCTGGTTTTTAATATCCAACCTATTTTGCGTTCATTTTAAGCCAGACATATAGTCATTTTTAAACAATAGTTGAGTTAAATAAAACTGCCCAGTGGTCAAACATTTAACCCAACCGCTGGGTTTGTCCATTTTCAACCTAACTTGGGTTGTTTTTAACCCAACATTTTTGTATAGTGTTAATTTTAAGTATATTTATGAGATGTACATACAAATAGACTTACAGCTATAGCACACTTGAATAAACTTCTTTTTTGTAAGGGTGGTCAGACATGGAACACGTGATTCGTTGATTTTCAGGGGAAAAAACCTACTGTTTACTTAAAATCAGTCTTTTACATTTAGTCACATAAAAGACCCCCCCCCCCCCCCCCCCCCTGAATTGTGCTTAATTGTATTGAATGTGCTGTCAAATCTTAGAAGTAGCCTATAAACTGTGCTTGCAGATGGGCTAATATAATATTAATAATAATACTAATAAAAAGCCACTTAAGTGTAGGCTACTCAAGTACACTTTCAATATATTACATATAACTAATAGCCAATACATTATAGTAAACATTTACACAATTTTTTATTTGCACTGTAACTAAGTGAACTTACAGGTATATTGATAGTTTACTAGTTAAATACTTTTATAGTTTACAAAGTATACTCTCATTAAACTATTAGTTTAGTAGTTTTATACCGCAAGTATTCATGTAAGTTTTCTTTAAGTGAACTTGACATCATTATAGTTTACTACCAGTGGACTTCACAAAAATTCACATACTCAGAATTCAGAGCATATCTGTTTTCTTTATAAATCAATATTTTCAAACAATGTAAGTTTATAAGACAGTAAAAGAAAGTATTTAATAGGCTACTCAATCACTAATACTCAGAATGCATACTTTTAAGTATATCTCGATCAAAAGATTGAGTAAGTAAAGGCCAAATACACACTTTGCTGTCAAGTACTTGTAATTTTAAGTATATCTCTGAGTACATAAAAATAGACTTATTTTAGTTTAAAATAAGTATAGCTATAAAATTCTTTTTTGTAAGGGTGGTCAGACATGAAACACGTGATTTGTTGATGTTCAGGGGGGAAAAATTACTTAAAATCAGTCTTCTGTACATTTAGTCACATAAGACCCCCAGTTGAGCTTAATTGTATTGAATGTGCACTCAAATCTTAGAAGTAGCCTATAAACTGTGCTTGCAGATAGCTAATATATAACATTAATGAAATAAAAAGCCACTTAAGTGTAGGCTATTTTTAATATATTACATATAACTGCAGTAATACGACAAATACATGATATTGCTATTGTTCCAGAAACTTTTTGTATTTATTTTAATAGATTTTAGGGTGAAAACGTCCTGCCTGAAGTCTGCCTATTATCTGAAGGCCTCCATGTGAATTCTACCTTTTTTCAACCTGTTAGACTATCATTAATGACTCACTGCTGTTCGACTCCTCAAAAGCCTTAAGACACGTTTCTAATATTCTGCTTCCTCCATTAGCGTCACCATTAAGACTATTGTTATCCAATTATAGAGGTGTTAATGAACGATGCGCCGCTGCATTGGCATGAGAAGCGCTGAGCCAGCAGGAGGATGTTCAGATGTGTGTTCGCCAATACACCATCTCAAGGCTCCGCGCGCGGGGATTACTGAGGAAGAAAAGCGTGCCGAACTCTACACAGACAAGTCTGCAATTCTTAAGAGAGTTTTTGTCTTTTATTCTTGATCATGTGCGCACACAGATAGGAACATTTGCTGAAATTTCATCCCATCTGACTTGATACAAGCTATCATAAAATTAAGAGCAACTGGAGAGCAATTTCTGTGAATAATTCTAGCTAATATCTATTTTAGATTGGGATGTTTGGAGATAGACAACGGTTGTTGTTCCATGGGAACATCTCATAAATTGCATTTTGGGGGTCAGGTCTCTCCTAATCCTGTCGACCCCCCGCCGATTGATCAATTACATCTCCATTCATTAGCCATTAGGAAATGCATTGACATTGTGATGTTCCTGTCTGCGCCTAACAACAGATGTGTATTCACATAGCTACTACAGTCGCATCTTCACGGGTCATTTCAAGCCAGGAAAAGTTCACAGATGTTCTCATTGAAAATTTGTGGAAAGACTTCAAGATTTGAATCTGCGTTTGACCAGGAAAAAAGGCAAATAAAAGCGATTTGCTTGAAATAAATATCGATAGGTTATAGGATAATTAAAAAGGATAATAGCAATAGGATAAAAATGAACAAAAAACTACGATAAATTTGTAATTAAAACGAAAATATCCAGAAAGCGCGGGTTTGTCGCACACCTATAGGCTATTTGCATATTTTCGAATCTCACACTGCGCCTTTAACCATCAAATCAGCGTATTTTGATTCTCTTGTACTTCTTCAATCGCGTATATTCTCCTCAGATATGAGAAAAGACGGCATGAGATCATCTTTTTTAAATCTCGAGAATTAATCACCGTCCTTCTCTTACTGTGACCGTCCTGAAAGTGATAGCCGAGGGGATTTAACAACTTTTAAAACTGGCACCTCAGATTACTGATGTGGAACCCCGTCGTGATGAGTTTAAGCCCTGATGAGCTTATACCACCCTGAACACATCACTGAGGACGGAATCAAATGATTGACAAATCAAAAGCAAGTCAAGAACCTCACTCAAGAAAAAGCCAAAGAACACCAGTATCTATCCATCTATCTATCTATCTATCTATCTATCTATCTATCTATCTATCTCTATCTATCTATCTATCTATCTATCTATCTATCTATCTATCTATCTATCTATCTATCTATCTATCTATCTATCTATCTATCTATCAGAAGTCTACAAGCCCATCCTTAAATTGCCCAAAAAATTGCCCAAGAAAGCATCTTCTGCTTTCTATTAATTTTCATTCTAGGCCTGAAGTTGTCTGGGATGACAATTGAGATGGACGCGTCGGCTGGCCAATATACAGAACAGCAGGGGGCAAGAGAGACCTTTAGGGACGTCTTCCTGAGTCCCGGGGCCTGTATTGGGCGGTCCCTCACCTGCGCGTGTTTAAAGCCTGAGGTGAGGCTTTTCTACAGTACTCACCACAGAGACCTGACACAGTCTCCACGACAGCTTCACTTTGGACTTCTCGGGATTACTTGAAAATGTTTACGGGTCCTTCCACACGCAAGAACTGAGAGAACTAAGTTACCCAATCATGAGAAACCAACTGATTGATCCACGGGACTGAAGACAACAGAAGAGCCTAACTTTGTCAAACTTTTTTTATTACAGTTCATGCTGTAATATTACGTGGAATTACAAAGTGTGTCGTCTTGTGGGACGGTTTTGTTGTTGTTGGTTTTTTGTTTTTTTTTACAAACCCGCTGAGGAAAAAAAAAAGGGTATTTTAATACACGGTTAGTCTCCGGTCACTTTCTTACGAGTTTCAACTTTATTTGGGGATGTTGAGCTCCGTGAAGATGGAATCACATGAAATTCCGGAATGGAATGCTTTCTACAGTGAGGCAAGCGAGGTAAGTTCTGGAAAGTCTTCAATATTCGATTAATAGTTAATCAAATTTTTTTTTTAATACAAGAATATGATAGATAGATAGATAGATAGATAGATAGATAGATAGATAGATAGATAGATAGATAGATAGATAGATAGATAGATAGATAGCATTCGAAATAACATGTAACATTTAAATTGGACAATAAAATATAATCTATAGTGATGCCATTTTTGCACGTTACTATTATTTTATTAATGGAATAAATTATATTATTTTTAAGAGTCGACATTTAGTTTTCGGTTGGATTTCGATTTTAATTTTACGTTACACTCTCGTTTTATATGCCAGTGGAACCAATAGGCTAGAAAACGTTATCTGTGAATTTTATCAAATAGAGAATTGTTTATTCATAAAGCAGCATTCATTTCAAATTTTATTCTCCATTCTATATTTGCACATTTCCATTGAAACTTGTGTTATTGCTGCCCAAAATTTTGTGACCGCGAACACTGCGCCAAAATTGTAGCCTAATTATTATTATTTTTTAATTTGTTTATTTAGTATTTCGTTGTGTTTATTTCTATTTTTGAGACTCATTCTAAGATTGCTATTTTAACACCGACGGTTAAAACATCACAATAGTGCTATTTTAACTGAAATTTAGTTTTATATTGTAAAAAGAAATGAAAATAATTCATTATAAAACACTTAAAATACACTTAATTCTATACAAATCGTGTAATAACAGAAACTTAGAATATAACAAAGTTAGGTTGTATTGTAGTTTAGCATTAACTTTATAATATAGAAGCCTTAGGTGAAATGCTGTTATAATCTAATGTTGTGTGTGTTTATAAACTGTTAGATTTTGTTTTATAGTTACTAAACTCTTGATAACAAATGAAAGGCGAAACATTAATGTCCTGTGTTATTTTCTTTCAGATGTATTCCTCTCCGAGCGCTATGAACTCAGTGAGCAGCTTGAACAGCTACATAAATCTGAACTCGGCCTGTTCCACATCCAGCATGAATATGGGCTATCCCAGCACAGGTCTCAACAGCAGCCCATTGAGCAGCATGGGTGGAGGCCCCAACCACATGAGCCTGTCCCCCTCCTCTCTGAACCCTAGTTCTCTGACCCAGCTGGGCTCTTCAGCCTCCTCGCTGGGTCCCCTCTCGCATTACCAAAGCATGGGTCAGCCCATGTCCCAGATCAGCTACCCATCTCCTACCTCTCTTAACCGGACTAAGGAGATGCCAAAGCCCTACCGTCGCTCTCTGACCCACGCCAAGCCACCGTACTCCTACATATCCCTCATCACGATGGCGATCCAGCAGTCCAACAGCAAGATGCTAACCCTCAACGAAATCTACCAGTGGATCATGGATCTGTTCCCGTACTACCGTGAGAACCAGCAGCGCTGGCAGAACTCCATCCGCCACTCTCTGTCCTTCAACGATTGCTTCGTCAAAGTGGCGCGTTCGCCAGACAAGCCCGGCAAGGGCTCCTACTGGGCGCTGCATCCCAATTCCGGGAACATGTTCGAGAACGGCTGCTACCTGCGTCGCCAGAAGCGCTTCAAGATCGAGGAAAAATCTGGGAAAAAGAGCTCGACGAAGTCCCAGGAGGGTGGCGGTGCCACCAAGGGCGGCCACAGTGGTGAGGGGATGCAGGAGGAGCACAGTCCCGCCACCGGCTCCGAAGGTGCCGACTCTGCCCATTCCGACAGCTCCCATGCCGGATCAGCCTCGGAGGAGCAGCAGAGGAGCCTGGTGCAGCTGGACTGCCCCTCTCAAGCGCCCAACCTTTCACACAGCTCGCCAGTGCCGATCCCGTCTTCGGTGTCCTCCTCCATGCCCCCGTCCAGCTCGCACCTGCACTCTCAGGGCATGGGCGGCAGCCCTCACCTGTTGGCCAGCCCGATGCAGCACCTGGACCTGCAGAACGACCCTCTGAAGTCCATGGACCCACACTACAATTTCAACCATCCGTTCTCCATCACCAATCTCATGTCCAACGAGCAGAAGATGGACCTCAAGTCGTACCAGGACCAGGTGATGGCTTACAACAGCTACACCACATCTTCTCCCATGGCCGCCAAACAGATCTATGACACTGCTGGTCCGTCCGCCATTGACTCTGGTGCGTATTACCAGACCCTCTACAGCAGGTCTGTCCTCAATGCATCCTAATGTGCTTACCAGCCATTTGAACTCTACAGACTCTTAATGGCAGGACATCTTCAACTCAGAGCTTGCTTTGCCATCAATACGTTTCCTGCACTCTTAAAAATAAAGGGGGTGATTCCATATAAGAAATGTTGGGGGTAACGCATTACAAGTAACTTTACTTTTTTCAAGTAACTAGTAAAGTAACTTTCTATAAAAGGTAACTAAGTAACGCAATTAGTTACTTTTTTAGGGAGTAACAACATTGTAATGCATTACTTTTAAAAGTAACACTGCATACAAGAAACATTTTGGTTCCCCAAAGAACCTTTCAGTGAACAGTTCTTAAAAGAACCATTTTTTCTTAGTGTGAAGAACAATTTAAAAGAACCCTTTTTCTACTAAAGAACCTTTTGTGCAATGAAAGGGTTCCATGGATGTTGAAGGTTCTTTTTTGGAGCCCTAGATGCCAATAAGAACCTTTATTTTTAAGAGTGATGCTGAGAAAAATGCTTTTACCAGAACCAAAGGACCGTTCCAATGCTATTTTACAGAAACTAATTTAATTAACATATATTCAGGAACTAAACGTTTTTGGTTTTTGGATGTAACACAGAAGATGTATACAAATGATGCCATGTGTATATACTGTTTTGGGGAAGCAGGAGTTAGGCATTTATTTATGAAGGGAAGAATTTAATATATCTTGTACGATTTTGTGTTGTGAAGTTACGTAAACTATGTGACAATAAGAGGACATGAGCATGATTGAGTTCAGGTTACTGCTGTGAGCAGGTGTTACTGTGTTACAGGGAAACTCTCCTGTTTTGTGTTACAGCATAACGCATGTTCATTTGAAGTGCACTAACATACAGTGCACATGTAAGGAGAGTGTGTATCGTTATGCTTGTCCCTCAGAGAAGCTGAAGAATTACTTTTTTTTTTACACGTGGCCATGAAGTCATTTTGTATATTCTGAAGAATTTTGTGTTAAGTATATATATATATAAAGAGATAAAAGTTTGACAAAGATGGATTAAACTGTGGTAAATCCAGCTTATTTGTTTTCCAGACTTCCCTTTTTAGAGTAAGATTCATGAAAAAGATGTCAAAGACCTTTCACTGTTATTCCAGTGTGCCAATGCTCAGCTTCGGCTCTTACTTAGATCAGCAGACAATGCACTAAGGGCCATTTCCATACAATACTTTGCACTAGTGACCTCTCTGTTCTTCACTGTTGGGGAGGGGTGGGATTGTTTTGTTACAAAAATGCTTTGTAACTACCTTTTTATCAGAAAATTATACAGACCCTAACGAAATTGCCATGATGTATTTTTGTAAGATCTCGTCATTTCAAAATCTCCCTCAGAGGTTTTAAAGCAGTTTTAATAATAAAAACTTTGTCTCAAGCCATCATGTCATTCATAAACAAATTTCTTGCAAGTCTTGTAAGAAAGCAGGTCAGAATTGATGTTCTTGTACTGTTTAGTTTTATTTAAACCCAGCTTTTTGGCCATTTGGGCTTAGAAGATAAGTGTCTTAATATATATATATATATTGCTTTATTTGGTTGATCGTTTCATGGTATGTTCTTAATGTTTGTTTTGTTCTCTTCTTATTAAAAAAAAACTTCTCACATATGCTTTGGAGTTATTTTAAATATACATATTCCTAAAATATAAATGTGACACTATTGAAAATAGTCAAATGTAAAAAATATTATACATTGATGAATCTAAATTACCCTAGATAGTATTTTAGAGCAGCTTGTACACTGACTCTTTGTTGTCATTTTTATGATGTCTTAAAGTATTACAATGCATCTAATGAAGGATGAACAGAACACTGCCAGAAAGAAAGTCCAAAAATGTACCTTATTTATTACCCATAAAAGGTTCATAGTAGTTCCTTAAGGGTACATATTACTACTCTAAGAAACTAATATGCACCCTTTACGGGTAGAAAGTTGTACTTTTAAGTGTACTGCCCCTAGTTTCTGCAAATGAGTGAAGAAATAAGCAGTAAGTGCCCTGATCACTGCAGAACTAAAGATTAATACAGAATTGTAATTGCACCAGAATTGCCCCATTTTGACATTTGAGATCAAGTAACAAGATCATCAGGTTTAACCGAAATGTATATAAACTTACGGTTAATACAGCTTAAAGGGATAGTTCACCCAAAAATTTAAATTACCCCATAATTTACTCACCCTCAAGCCATCCTAGGTCTATATGACTTTCTTCTTTCAGCCAAACACAATCAGAGTAATATTTAAAAATATCCTGGCTCTTCCCAGCTTTTAATGGGAGTGATTGGAGGATGAGATTTTGAAGCCCAAAAAAGTGCATTCATCCATCATAAAACATACTCCACGTGGCTCCGGGAGGTTAATAAAGGTCTTCTGAAGTGAATCAATGTGTTTGTGTTAGACAGATATTCTTATTTAAAACTTTATAAAGTAAAATAACAAGCTTCAGACGTACTACGTTATAACGTAGGACATAGCGTAGAACATCATGGCATTGTGTAGTACGTCGCGGAATTTTAGACGTAAGTCGCGACAGAAGCTCATTATTTTACTTTATAAAGTTTTAAATAAGGATATTTGTCTTACACGAACACATCAATTTGCTTCAGAAGGTCTTTATTAACCCCCGGAGCTGTGTGGAGTACATTTTATGATCAATGGATGCACTTTTTTGGGCTTCAAAATCTCATCCTCCAATCACTCCCATTATAAAGGAACGAGCCAGGATATTTTTAAATATAACTTTGATTGTGTTTGCCTGAAAGAAGAAAGTCATATAGGTGGCTTGAGGGTGAGTAAATTATGGGGTAATTTTCATTTTTGGGTGAACTAATCCTTTAAGTGCTGCTGTCAAATTGTTATGCTGATGAGTTGTAATGCAAAATTTTGTATAAAGTTAGAAAACACTGAAAAACAGAAGCGTTCGGATCCCACTGTATGTCTAAATAAAACAATCACAATCTGAAGGGTAATATATTTTGAAGACCCTTACTGTAAAATGAGAGCATGAGCAATATAACAACCATGTTGCAGATATATTCCATCTGCCAGGATAATAGCCCTATCATGTTTTATTGTCCCCAAGAGCATCCGGTAATAATAAATCATCTATACCGCAAGAACCAAAAAAGTTTTCATAATGATTTTAAACATGCATTTTATTGTGTTCTTTCTTATTTTGGTGTGAAATATCCCACCCTGTCTCTTTTGGTCCTCTGAGACTGATGGCAGGCAGAACTCTCAAGCCACACGGTTCAGCTCAGTGTTTTTTGCTTTATCACAGAGAGCTGTGAAACCATTCTCTCTTGTCACGTCACTCTGTAGAGCTTTTTCAAAGGCAGAGCGGATCACATGCAAAAGCGAGGCAAGGATGAAAGATAGACGGGGCTGGAGAATATGAGAGAATGTAAAGTAGACTCTGCCCTGGGTCTCCTGGTGGGAATCTATAGTAGCTATTTCTTCATGAGAAACACAAAGGGACCTTGCTGCTGGGGCACCAGCCTGATAAGATACGCCAATACACCACTGATATGGTTTCCAGGGTGACACAATGGCAAATTAGGGACAAGGAACAGAGGGCCCTTCCCATCATGACTAAACTAAAGCGTACCTTTTCCATTGTGACCTAATTAAGAACTTTGATTATCTCAGTTTTAAAGGAATAGTTCACCGCAAAGTGTTCCAAACCTGTATGACTTTCTTTCTTCTGCAGAAAACAAAAGAAGATATTTTGAAGAAATATGTTTTGCATGCAATTAATGTCAGTAGGGTCCTAAAAAACACTGGGATATTTTGAAAAACTTTAGCGTACTTTTAAAAAAGAGTACAAAATACGAACATACTTAAGTGCGAAATGAATGTAATGTTTTCGAACACTACAATTAAATGAAATTAGCTAATTAAAAGAGAGTGCTAATTAGAGTGCTTCTTTGACCCACTTAAGTAGGACTTAAATACATCTTTATATGTAATTTCATAATTATTACTTCTATTGTCTTTGAAACATGGTTAAACTGTACTGTCAATTGAACTGACAAGCATTTATGGTAAACTAAATATACTCTAATGTCATTTCTATTGAAACTTGTATGCCATTTGTAAGTACACACTTGAAACATTTAAAATATATTAACTTTAAATGTAATATTGACTAACACACAGCCATTACAATTATAGTCAAGTACTTTAGTAGTTTTGTAAAACATCAAATAAATAAGTGCTCTTTTTTTAAAAACAGGACAAAACGTTAATAAAACAATGATTTAAAATGTACTTTCAAGTAAAACTTGACTTTATTACAAAGTGCACTTTTTAAAAGTGTACTTAAGTGTGTTAAGAAACAGTCATGAAATTGTACTCTCTTTAAGTGCACTTAAGTGACCTTTTATTTCATTGATACTGTATATCATCTGCAAGTACATAAAAAAAAAAAAAAAGTTGGTATCTAGTGTTGTAGTCAAGACCGCCTAAACCCAGACCAAGTCGAGACCAAGACTAGTGTGTGTCGAAACCAAGACAAGACCAAGACTTTGGGGGGTTGAGACCAAGACAAGACCGAGGCAAGTCGAGACCGAGTCAAGCCCAAGACCAGACTAAAACTCCTCAAATTCATCTGAAAGATCCACATTTACTGCCTGAGAAATGTCTTATTACAGAAGCAGTAAGTTTTAAATCCAATCAAATTAATGTTAACAAAGAAATCAGACAATGCAACGTAATTTAGCGATATCCTGCAGTTGTGCTCTTGACCGGTGTTGAAATAATATCCCGAGTCCTTTTAGTCTGAGACCAAGACAAGACCGAGACGGTCTTGAGTACTACAACACTATTGGTAACACTTCATTTTAAGGTGACACACTGTGACACAAAAAAATATTTTCATCTTTTGTCAAATCAGTTTCAATAATTAATGCGATTCAGATAACATACTATTTTGAGTTTCTGTTGATTAAACCAATCGCCTTCATTGTATTAACTCAAATGTTTAATTTCAATGAACTTTAAAAGGCAACCAGGTAACTTACTTTTTTAAGTTAAACCAACAATTCTTTTTTACAGTGCAGTTACGTGTTACTACATGTAATAACAGTAAATTATGCATAATTACAAGTAACTAACCCTAAACCAAACCCAAACTCTATAGTATAGTTAATTAATATTACACAGAACTTATTTAAGTACAATGTAACTACATCACCTTATGATTTTAAGTACACTACGGGTGTTTATTCAATACAATTAAGTGCACTTTTTTTCCCCACAAGGAATATTAATAATTACAAACCATGTTAGGCCTATAACAGTATCATACACTAAACCACCGTTGTTCCTAAAGTGCGACAGGTGCTGCACAGTGCTGATGCTGATAGTGGAAAAACATCACACTTGTGACGTTGGCCTTTTACCGGACAGCGTGAAGGTGAGTAATAACTTCCGTTCTTGCTGTATTAATCCTGGTTGTTATGAGCCATATTCTGCTGATAGGACAACAGACGCTGATAAGAGACATTCATGTATAAAATCACTTTCATCTCTATTACTTCCTCAGTCTTGCCACGTCTCTCATTATCTCTATCCTGTTTGCCACTTTTTAGACTGAAGAGAGCCTGTGTAAAACGGTTAAGGGGGCAAAGATGGACAGAGACAGAAAACTGAATATAAGGAAAAGGTGACCTAAAACACACACACGGCTGTCCCAGAAGATGTGCCATGCAAATGACGAGCGCAGCATCCTTAACTGTATCCTGTAGGAGGGGTGTGCTTTGTTGACTTTTGCGGGTGTTCTTTAAAGACGTGCTCGCATGGGCCTCTCAGAGCAACACCCTGTTCATGCCACAGGCGATTGCTTAGGTGTCAGGTTTTTTCAAGGTGTGCCCTGAGGCAGATGGATTTAGACTTTCTTTTATTTCTTTTCTCTTTATGAGTGCTGAAGTTTGAGTCATTTGTGATGATAAATGAGCCATTTGCATATTAGTCATTAAAAGTCTGCCAGAGTGACATTCATTTGAAGCATTTGCATATCAGTAAAATGTTTTTTTCTGAAATGGAAAGTGACGTTATAAGTGTGAATGACTAGTAATGAACTGTTGTTATTTATATCTACAGGACATCTAATCAAGAATGAAACCAAATAATCAAGGTGGGTGGGTCCACATGTAAAACTTTTAGAATCAGTCATTGAAATATTGATGACTCTTCTTAGTATTGCATATGTGCCCTCAGTGTCTATTCATTCACCCCAAAGTACTACAATATTTTTGGTGTATTTTTACTTCAAACAATCCATAAACTATTTTGAGCACAAGTTACTGTCACTCCATTGGCTGGCTGTCCACAACAGGTTTCGGTGAAGAAACTGAGCCAGCAAAAGAACATAAACAAGAGCGGGAAAGAGAGAGAGAGAGAGTGTGTCACAGGGAGCATTCATAGTGTGCAGGTTAGAGGCAGATAAAGAGCTGGACTTTGCTCTATGGCATGCTGTGGGTGAAGGTAAAATGGCTGCTGATTAGGCCAGACAGAGACAACGACAGCCGAACAGCATGATTAAATTTTCCTTTCAGAGGCTGATTGATCTTGGCTTGATCACTGTGTCAACAAAACAGAGACCTGGTGTTCTCGTCACTGTATAGGCCTCATAGCCACAGTCAAATGCAGCCTGTCAATGGAGTCAGTTCATTCTACATTGACACACACATTAGAGCGAGACCAATCTATACTTAAACGCTCTAAATCCTTCACATAGCTTCATTTAAATATTCTCTTCCAATGTCAGTTTCCCTTTTAGTTGTAATCAGAGGTGTAAAAAGTACATAGAAATCTACTTAAGTTAAAATAAGGGTTGTTTTTTTATCTTTATATAAAAGAACATCGAGTGAAAGTCAAAAGTATTCCTATTTAAAAGTATTTCTTTAAAAGTAAGCTTTTCTTTCTTCAGAGAGAGGGGAGATTTTCTCATTCAAGTATTTTGATGCGCAAACTTTGTAAAGAAACCCGTTTCACGACAATATAGGCTACTAGTTAAACTCAATCCTTCCTAAAACCTGTTCTGAAATTGATTAATTTGAAATGTAACCTCATTTATTTAATATCAAAATGTATAAATAAAATTATTTCATGCATTAATAAAAAAAATGCTTTAGGTCAAAATTGCTTATAGAGGTGTATTCATACAGACCTAGTTGTTTCCTATTACATTTTACTCTAATGAATTCTGTTTTGTTTATTGTTTTTGTTTTCTTTAAATAAAAGTAAATTGAAATGATTTGATTTGCTTATTATTAGAACGATAAAAACCAAGATTTAAAGCTGCACTAAGCAACTTGAATTATGTAGGCTAGGGATTTCCCGCGAAATACGACCCTACAGCTCAAAATCGAAATATATTTGATAAGCCTACCATAATATATCGAGATAAGGCAAGAAGATAAGTTTGAACACTGAAGGTTTTTTTATTTTATGTAGGCTACTGGCTTAAAATAGAATTTCGTTAATTTTTAACCAAACAATCGTCCAAATTGCAGCTTTAATGACCTGTAAAGTGTACTTAGATGGTCTAAATGAAATTGTAAATACATATTTAACAAGTATACTGTAGTAAAGTTTTTAAAAATCCCTAAAATAATGCCTAAATATAGTATTGTTATCTAAGTACAAGTACTTTGCGCTCCTGGTTTTAATCAGGTCAGACTAAGTGAATACATTTATGTGTGTGTGTGCCTGAATTTCTAGTGGTAAAACTGACCAAACTATGTTGAAATTACTCTTTTGTGTTAAAGAAAGGAGGTTTATATGGTCTAAAAGTCACATAGAGAAGGTTGTGTTTGTGTGTATATGTGTGAGTGTGTATTAGTGCTTTGGTGATTTATGAGGCCATGGATAGTGGTTGTCAAGTCAGGCTGTGTTGTCTTTTGGTCTAGTCAAGACTGACACTTTCTTCCTGATCTGTCCCCTTATGTCCACATGGACCCCAGATGTGCACAGACATTCCTGTTGAGTTCATTCCCATAGTGTCTTCAAACCCACGTACAAACCCTCAAACCTCACCTTTGACCTCTGAAGACACTTTTGAGATCAAATGTCTAACTGAATTGATAAAGGCCCTTCCAAAATCCTTTGACTAGCTCTAAATATTGTTATCTGCACTGAAACCTATCATATTAATGCATTTACTAAATAAGTAGCCAATAGCCAGGCTTTGACATCTTCCACACCTCCGTAAGTAATAAAAACGTACTCATCTGAGTGATAGTGACTAGAGTACGCTAAGGTTAGTAGGTCTAAACTAAAAGTGTTAGAGTGGAGTTTGACCAGAAGACTACAGCCGAATGACTGTCGGTCATAACACAAACATAAAAATATGGCAGACTGATAACAAGCAGGTGCAGATATATTGTGTTGAATTATGTGCTGAAGCAAGACACGCCCCCTTTTCCTTGCTCACACACTGTCGTCCACACAAACACTAGAATTATTGGTCACGGTCAGTTACAGGCTCCGCCCCCTCATGTATGACCTCATCCACACCATGAATACTCACTCTCACATGTCAGTGATTCAATCAATTATTTATCGTGTTAAATTGCTATACTTTAACTGTCTTCTGCATTTCCCTAGAGAACTGTAGAAACCTGTTTAAGCAGTAACAACACCTTTAATTTTCCCTTAAACTACAAAATATATTCTAAACTAAGTTGAGGAATTGTTTTAAAAATAGCCTTTTTTTATGTTAAAGTGCTCATTTGAATTCCCTAAAATGTGTTAATTGAGCTGTAAAGCTGTCTAAATCCTTAATCTATATGCTTTTAAAGGCAGAACTTCTGTTTTGTGCAGATTTAATTCAATTAAACAATTTAGTGTTTATTATGTGCAATATTTGGCCACAGACAGATTGTCAAGTCTTTCATAACTTTCCTTGTCAAATCTAATATCTTAATCTTAATATATTAGCTCACTATAACAGTAAAGCGCTTACTTTGAAAAGCCAGCTCCTGTATTTCTTCATTTAAGTAAACTTCTTTGAAAGCAGCTTCTCATTTGCATGTATCGCCACGGGGAACAGTTAAGAAACATCGCAATATTTGTAGTGTACCAGCTTGTCTCGGCTAATTGAGTGATCCGTTCAATCGCCTTTGGCCACAACTGTAGCTCTTGACATTTGAAGCGTAGAGTGCATGACACCTCACTAGAGATGGTCAGATAAACATCTCTGGGTGAATATAGGTGAAAGTCTCGCCAAGTTCTCAGCCCCCCTCCAGCTTCCCAGCCCCTGCCACGGTCCCGTTACTGGGGGGTTTGTTTTCGTGCCCTGCCAATCTCAGGTTCCCCTCGTTTGCACCAATTAGCAATGACAGGAATCCAGCTGGGCCAAATTAATGGTCCACCAGCACCCTCCTCTCCTTATAGCAGAGCGAGGGTCTAAAAACAACACCCGCGTGTGAGAAAGAGAGAATCACATCATTCACTAGCCATAGCACTGGAATGCGTCGAATACTTCCCTTCCTCATGCACTTACACATTCTCTCATGTCTGCTCTCATATACACACACATCTCTACATTCCACTCCCACATACATACATACACATCTCTTTACGTATGCATTGCCAGGTACATGTAGCTAACATTCATTTCAAACACACATTTTCTTTATGCTCACCAGAAACTGTAATAGATCATTCTCTGAGGCTGCATTTGTCTCGTGACTTCTGTGACATTCTGCCGCACAACCTTAACTCTGTAATATTTAAAGAATATTTTTTCTTTAAGAGATATTTAACCCCAAAATAAAGATTATGTTATCATTTACTCACCCCCATGTCATTCCAAACCTGTATGAATGTCAAAAAAAGTTATTTTGAAGAACGTTGGGATCCAGACAACATCATATCCCATTGATTTTCATTGTACACACAAAAAACAAAACAAAACACAGAGACATTTCTCAAAATATCTTCTTTTATGTTTTAAATGAAAAGAAAATTGAACAACAAAGAGCAGCCGATAACACTTTGCAATAAGGTCTCAGTGTACAGTACATGAATTATAATGAAGAATACTTCTGAAGCATTTATTAATCTTAGTTAATGTTAATTTCAGCATTTACTAATACGTTTTATATTAAATATAAATAAATATATATTAAAATCAAAAGTTGTATCTGGTAATATTATTTAATGGTCCTGAGCTAACATTTTTATTAACTAATATGAACAAAGATTAATAAATACTTTAACAAAAGTAAGTTAATGCATTAACTAATGGGACTTAATTGTAAAGTGTTACCAAACACCCCTCAACTGTGAGAACCATATAAGAACACTTATACAAAAAAGGGCAATAATTATAAAAATACAATAGAAAAATAAATGTATCAGTTCAGTACAGTACAGGTAAAGCAAATGTTAATGAAAATCAGATCTGTCTATCCATCTATCTATCCATCCATATTCTCCAAACCGTGTGTTCTCTGTAGGGTTGTGGAAATGGGCAAAATGGACAAAATCTCCATAGATTGTTTTGAAATTTGTGAGTTATGACAATTAAGTGATCTAGGAACTTTATTCAGTGCACACCATTGTAAAGACTTTGGCTGCGTCCGAAAACTTAGGCAGCTGACTTGTCGTCTCGCTGCCTTATAGGCAATGACTTTGCAGGCAGCGTTTGCGCACGAAGGCACCTGAGGCAGCGTAATTTCTCTCTAGAAATGATATCAGAAGTCAAAAACATATATTTGCACACAACCTAACCACCAACCACAACTTTCAGACACCATCTTTATTTATTTTTTTAGCTCAACTGTCACAGAATGGAAAGCACAGGATTTTGGGAAATCAAAGGCAGCGAAAGATACATCTATGCTGCCTTCAAAAATCGATCAGATGAAGGTATCTCAAGAGACAGGAAGTGAAGCTAACATTAGATTTGGACGTGCCTTCTTGATGCCTTTCTACCTTTCGGACGGAGCCTTTAAGTGCATCCTTCACAGCCTCGTTTTCATTCGAGTTAAATTCAATATGGCATATAACCTGACTAATGTCTATCTATACCAGTCAATGTTTTAAAGGGTATCTATAACGCCCCTTTTACAAGATGTAATATAAGTCTCTGGTGTCCCCAGAATGTGTCTGTGAAGTTTCAGCTCAAAATACCCCACCGATCATTTATTATAGCTTGTCAAATTTGCCCCTATTTGGGTGTGAGCAAAAACACGCTATTTTTGTGTGTGTCCCTTTAAATGCAAACGAGCTGCTGCTCCCGGCCCACTTTCCAGAAAGGCCCCCTTGTGCTTCGGTTGCGCAACAACAACAAAGCTGGAGAATCTCACGCAGCCAAAATGAGGATTGTCAGTAACGGTGTTCAGCCTTACATTGTTCAAACCGGAGTCGACACTGATGGAGAGACTCAGGAAGAAGTTACAACTTTTAGAATGAAACTGGACGTTTCTGAACGGTAAGTGGATAAATTTATGTAGTTGCTGTGGAGTTGATTCAACTCATCCACTAGCATGTGCCGTCATGTTAATCTTTTGTGCAAATCCAGTGTTGAATTGACCCTCGTTTGTGAAGCAGTCCGGCGTAAAATGACGGCATGACAACAACACTCTACTACAACAACTCTTCCTCTTCTCTAAAGCAGCCCAACATGGCCTCACCCCCTTTGTTGCGTGTTCTCGGGGGGCGGGGTTTATGTAAATTTTAGGGTTTGTGATGTCACAAACCCGGGAAGAAGCTTGTTGTAGTCCCTACCAGCCGTTTGTTGTAGTCCTTAAAAAACGATTTCTGTAAAAGAAAACATTTCCCTTTGCATTGAACTTTGAGCGTTGTAACTTTGCAGATGTTGTTTATGCTCAAACAGCAACATTACTAAAGTTAAAAAAATGAAATCATAATCAAGGACCCTTTTAATGGGTGGAGGTTTCCCCCAGAACCTCTACTGAAGCTGCTCATCCCAAACAGAACAGAGTTTTACCTTTTTTTCCTCTCCTCCCTCTCTTTTTCCATGTATCTGTTTTTAGGCTGCTGGGGTCCATAAACAGCCGTGGCCGGAGTGGAGGGGGAAAGAGGTATGAATAGAGGTAATGTCCTGCAGCGCTCATTGCCACTGAAGCTGTCGCTGTTTCTGTGAGCGTCATACACAGATGAGTCTTAATCCACATGAAAACACTTTTAACAAGATTTTATAGTTTCTAAAGAAAATCTGAATGTTTGCTTGTGCAAAACTTATCGTTACTTTGCCATCACGTTGTGGCGGATTGCCAGAGCATTGCTGAGATGTTCTAGGGCCCTTTGGGTGGTTGTTAGGGTATTTTGGGTCAAGTCAAAAGAGATATCTTTTGGTCCCCTCCTTTTGCTGGAATTAGATTTTGATGGCATGAATCAATCACACACTTTACATATTTAACAAGGATTCAACAGTACTTTAGTCATGTTGAATCAATCACACACTCTATTTTAAATTATAGTGTGTGAAGGGTTCAACCAACACAATCTCATGCAATTCATATCTATGTTATGTTTTGGCAAATTGGTGGCTAATTCATATGTTTTCGTATGATCTGCTTAAGAATAATAAACTCTAACAGAATATACTGAAGTGCAAACTGAATGTAATGTTTTCGGACACTTAAAGGTGCAATATGTAAGAATTTTGCAGTAAAATATCCAAAAACCTCTAGGCCAGTGTTATATATTTTGTTCACTTGAGTACTTACAATATCCCAAATGTTTCTAACGATTTGTAAATCATGAAAAAATTGCAATTTTAACCAAGGCTCCGGGACGTGTGAGGAGTCGCCTGTCGATGGCGTCATACCCGCGTTACCCTCAGTTTCCGGTTTTATTTTGTAGAAACCATGGAAACACCAAAGATGCTTTAATATTTACATGTTTTAATAGGCAAGGGAACAACCGTTTTGATATATTTATAGACAGAAAACGTATTATTGTTATATAGCTCAACACATTTAGTCCTATTGTTTAAATCTAGTTTTCTTGATTTTTTGCGAGTACCATGCTTTACCATGCTTAGAGAAAAACACTATTTTGTCAAGTAGCTAACATAGCATAATCAGATGCAGCTTTATTTTTAGTAACAGTAATAAAGAATCTTCTCAATGATATACGTTTTAAAATTAATTGCATGCCATTTATCAACACAAGCCATCCAGCATTTAATTTATTCTTTTTATAATTTATTCAGCATTTAATATTAAAATTTTATTCTAAAATCGATCTATCTAACTGCAGTGTGTAACAGTGTCTCACAGCAGCCACCGAGCGAATGCAAGGAGTAACGTTATTACATTTTCAACACACTCAAATGTATCTAATATAATAAACAGAGCTGCGTTACCTCGCACTCATTACCGGAAAAGCGGAAGCGGCGCCGGCGACTGTGGCATAATAAAAGTCCCACTGCTCCTGAGGCGTGTGTTGCGCAATCGCTCCAGCTCCTCGTTCAGCTCCACAACACTCGGTCCTGCTCTGCTTCATACTACAGTAACTTTAATAATCGCATCCATGAACATGATTTCTTCCCGAGTCCTATCCCGATTATTTCCACCAGCTGTGAGGTGAAGACCACAAGTCCCAAACCCGCTCAAACTTGCCGTCATCAAGCTACGCCTTTGTTTTGAATAGGCCTCTAGCGACCTCTAGCGGACAGAAAATATTACATATTGCACCTTTAATGCATGTTAATTTCAATTAAATGAAAATGGATAAAACATTTTTATTGTATAATAAATGCAATTAGCCACACTTTTTTGAACCTCTTAAGTAAGACTTAAGTACATCTTTATATGTAATTTCATAATTACTCGAAATACTCTATAGTATGGATAAAGTATATAGGCTACTGGCAAGCATTTATGGTTAAATAAAATATAATTTATTGTCATTTCTATGGAAACTTGTTTGTTGTGTATTACACTTGGTTCGATTGCCTGGACCGAACCCGAGTTCGATTGCTCCCCCCTGCCCCTACTGGACTGTGTTCATATTATATTATTTGGGTCCGATCCGCGGTTCGTTTGCATCATCAAACCAGCAGCTGTTTACCAAAAGTGATAATGTGAAAGCACCCTAAATATATTTGTAATAACACTGTAATGATGTTCCAATTTAGTACATTTTAAACAATACTTTACACATGCTTTACCAAAGTCCCTTTAAGACAAGTCATTTCACTCGGCGGCCATCTTTGAAACGCCTCTCGGGCATTCAAGTGCAGCTCCTATCTCTTTGAATGGGGAAACATCAAATTTTCCAAAGCTGTTTGCCAAGCTTTCGATTAAATTTCATATTTTAAATCACCAATGAAATCTGCCAATTTCATAAATTTTGTTCTAAACGCTCAAATCATGACTTAAAACTTTATTTTTCAGGCTGGATCAAGCTAATGCGCATGCGCAGTCCTAAATGCGCGTCTCTTGTGCTTCGTTTCGGAGGCGCGCATCTGACTGTTTCTATAGGAACCGGAGCTTCTAACGGGTGCTGCAGTGACGCGATGACGTTACCAATCGGCGATTGGCTCTTATTTAGAAGGCGGGACTTATTCCGCCATATTGCGCGTTGCACTTTCTCCCATTCAAAACAATACGAGTGATGCGTCTTGTGTAATAGTCTTTGGCTTTACTTTGTGTATTCTTTAAAGCTCAACAAAAGATTATTAAAACATAATGAGTGAAAATGTATTTTAAAGTAAAAGTTTTCATTTTCATTTGACAAAGTGCACTGTGTAAGAAACATAGTCATGAAAGTGTACTCTCTACATTCGATACAAATAAGGGCACTTCTTTTTCACAAGGGTTTTGAAAAGGCAATAGTGTGGCACAGAGATTTGTGGTTTTCAGTGACCAGACAAAACAGCAGAGCAGTGTTGAGCTCAACGTGGCTCCTTGTGCATTTAACATGTTCTTCCAAGAGCATCCCCTCCTCACCATCATCATCAATGGGGCCTTCTTCTCAATGAAGTCTGCTCCTAAAATACCTGTTCTTCCCCTGTCCCTCTCCTACTGGCCACTGTCTAAACAAACAAGTTGAGAGTCTTTTTTGAACATTCCCAACATGCTCATTTTAAGTCAGCCTGCTGCACTCTTCACAGGTGATATTTATAAACACCTCAAAAGCTGCTTTTTTTCCTGAAGTGTTGAAGGTATCTGACCAAACGAATGCGAGTCTGTCTGTCCCCCTCTCTTTCTCTCTTTTGCATTCCTGCCAGATAGGACCAGACCACTGGGGTAACTTTCCTGGCTCTGCAGGGCCCCGGACAATCGCTTCTTTCATTGAGGGCAAAAAATTCGGCCCCTGGCTCCTTCCTAGCAGTTAGGCCGCAGGGAGAATTTCTCTAGCTCTCACTCTCTCCAGCGCCCGCCTTCACAAAGCTACCTTTTACAGGTTTATATTTAGCCTCCTTCTTCACCGCTGTCCATTTCTTAGGTGCGGGAGGTTGTGTAGAGTAAAATTAAAAGCGCTTCTAAACAGCGGGGTTTGCAAAAACCATTTGGAAAAAGGCGGAGAGTATGAGAGCGGAAAACAGGGGCCAGGAGTGATGGTTTTCCACGGTATTTCCCGTAAACGAGCTGTGTACTTTATTCAAATGAAGGAAAGGTGAAGGCCAAAAAAAGATGATAAACAGAGGAAGGTATAAGATGAAAAAATAGCAAAGGTTCAATTAGGAGAGGAAATATGGAAACTCTTTCGATCTGAGCTGTCGTCAGTCAAATTAAGACATTAATGCAGTAGATGAGTCTGAGCATCTTTAATCAGATGTTGTGTAGGATGATTTGATGCAGATGTCTGCTGCAGCGCAGGATTGTTTGTGCTGTAGATTAACACTGGAGCTGCAGTGTTAGCAGAAGCACAGCTGTGTTCTTCTCTGCTCTTTTTTCTGCTCTGTCTTGCATCCTGGTGTCACGCAGGACTTTTTTTTTCCAAGAACTTGCGAGGATTTTCACTGAGCTAACAATGTGTGCTCATTCATGACTCATGGCTGCTTAAACTTCTCTCAACCTTTTAGCCTTCTTCTGTTGCTCTCTCTCTCTCTTTCTCTCTTTTTCTATATCATCACTCTTTTTTTCATACAAGAGGTACTTCTATAATTTCATTCAGCCAAAGTCTGCCATTTAACTCAAAGTTTATTTATTTGTTTACTTATTTTGCTTTTAAAAACTGTGATGAATGAATGAACATGTAAATGGATACTGATTTCTTTCAACAAATTTTTCACTGGTCAGACCACCAAAATAAATCTGGTTTTAGCCATAAAATTTTAAATATAAATGTATTATCATATCATACCATTATCATCATAACCATTTAATGCATTAATAATTTAAATATTTGTATGAATATATATTATGAATATATGTAAACTTTTGTGCATTTATGTACACTTATGTACATATTTTTTACAAACAAATAAAACAATTTATGGGTTTTTACTTATAGAGGCCATCCTGTATTAATTATTATTAGAACTATTATATATATTTTTAATTATTTATATTTAAAAAAATACTCACACATTATATACATACACAAACACACAGACATATATATATTCAGACATTTTAATATATTTTTACTTGTAGGTGCAGGACACTATAGTTCATTTATGTAAGTGAGGATAGCAAAATAAAGTAAACTGTGACATATTATACCCAAACATTCTTCATACAGTGGACTACCAGTAAAATTGATAAAAAGTTGGAACCAAAAATTATTCAAACACTTTGACCTGACCATGTTTTGCTTAAATGTTATCTGACATAATTAAGATAATTTTTTTCTGACACAGTTTAACTCTGAGACCTTATCATATTTTATTAGCATTTTTTTAAACTATAGTGAATAAACTGTATTAATGAATGAAATGTTCAAGGTGTCTGAATACATTTTGGTTTGACTGTATATATATATATATATAGTAAATGTATTATTAATTAGATATGAAAAAATAAAACAGTAACAATAATAATAATTAATCCAAGTAAAAACCTTATAATTATTTGTTCAAAACACACACACATATGTGTGTATTCATATAATTCTTATATCATAATGAAATATGGCCAAAAAAGAGAAAAATATATAAAAATGAGGAAGAATCAGTGTTTTTAAATCATAAAAGTACAAACAACACATTTTTCCTTCCATTGAATGGGTGCGGTGTGGTTGACACCTCTGCCTGAGTGTGAGTTTGCGTGTGAGTATTTGTGAAAGAGACAGAGAGGGAGTGTGTGAGAGTGTGTGACAGCGGCTGGATGGTGTATGTCCTCTGTAGTGTGGCACACACTGCTCTGGTCTGTTTGGCCCTCAAAGTGCTTTCATTCGTCCGGTGGCTGGGGGGAGACGGAATTAGTGATACGGCGGGTGATTTTTCACTGCTCCAAACTAAATAAATAACACCGACTCATTCACTGTTCTCTCTCCCCACTCTCTGTTGCTCTCTCTCTCTTTCTATCTCTGTCATACAGACATTCCACGGTGAAAAAAAATCCTTCCCATTTGGCAACATAAATAGGTGAACAAATAGGAAAGGATAAATAGCATTTTAATGTGTCGGTTGAACCTGCGTGGGTCAGTTAAGTTTAGCAGGCTCTGCTCAGGGTCTCCATACTTCAGCCGTCCTGACGCTAACTTTCCAACATCTCACCTAGAGGAAGTATTCTTACCTGCCTGGAACACTAATGACCGGAAAAAGAACAGCCACCTATGCCAAGTTGCGTTCTTGCCATTCATTTTAACAGATGATAAATAGAACAGAAATATATTTCGCCCATGCTGGAGTCTCCACATATTCTGTGGCCACAAGAAGTATTTGAACACGTAAGCCACAGTTAAAATGTCTGATTGTCAGCATCTGCACAGGTGTAGTTCATCATGTCA
>RJVU01014363.1:2529503-2566975 GCA_003731715.1 Anabarilius grahami | reverse complement strand
ACAGACAACATCTAAAACAATAAAATAATAATAACTTCTGAAATTCAAAAAATTAAAACGCATAAAAAAAAGAAAAAAAAGTATAATACAATCTCAATGATACTAAAACAACATTGGGTCACATTAAAATGGTCTTGGACACTTTTTTTTCATTCCTTCAATTTAAATGTATTTCTTTTCAAATGTCCATATAGATTTCATTGTTATACCTTTGTCCAGAACCAGACTTTCAATCTTAATATATGAAAAAGAATCCATTATAAAAATATGAATTGTTAAATGTTCAAAACTATGATCATCCAAACAAAGAAAGAAATAATTATAAACCATTTTAATAATACATATTTAAAAAAATATATATATATATTTTTTTTTTTACGACTCCTCTTCACATTGTGGCATCATTTTCACCACTAAGTTTTTTCAAAAGTTAATATACTTGTTTACCAAATACAAAACAGTCTCAGTGAAAATTCAGATAAATTAAAGGTAAAAATTCCTTGAGAAAAATATTTTTCTTTTGCATCATTTGTAATCAAGCTGTTATAGTGACAAATTATGTAAAAAGTGTGAAAATACAACTTAATTGCATATATAGGTTAAATAAAATAACTATGAAATTAGCCTTATCAGGATTAAGGAGATGGACATCTTATTCTAAAAATGTAGAAAATCAGTCATTTGCATTACAGAATGATTTTAAACAAAATACATAATTTGAGATGTGATGGAAATGACACTGTAGTGGGAGTTTTCGTGACTTTCTTCTGAGATACACTGTGTATACATTGTCTGTGGCAAATTAAATAAACTAGTAAGTGTGAAAAAAATAGTTTTAACAGCGTTTCTTTTCTAAAAGTCCACAGGAAACACCCAGAAATTTCAGATAAAGCTTATACACATCTAGTCTCAGCCTCAGACATCACGCCTACAGCCTAAACACCTGATGCGTTTGGTGCACAAAACTGGAAACACTTCAGGAGTTTCAAAGTCGTCGTCTGATTGGTTAAAATACATCCAAGAGTTTTACACACCAGTCTGTTATTGTAGGGACATCGATGTTACATTTTCACGCCTCTAAACATGACACGTCTGAACAAAATGAACTGTGATTGGTTGCTTTACATGTCAGTCAGACGGCTTCTGGGCGTTCTTTGGCCAATGAAAGCTGCGATGGACTCCAGACCTTCTGCTGTCAGTCTGATCTCATGGGAAAATTTAACTATGTTCTGAGGTGGCGATTTTGCATTAATTAATATGATGTGAATCATAAGTATTAGAAAAAAGTAAGCATGAAGGTCTGCCCCTAACCACCCCCCAAACATACCCGTCACTGTGGCGTAAGCAGATCGTATGAAAATGTACGAATGAGATCCTACAAATTCATATGAATTCACCAAAAGGAATTGCCATGAGATTGTGTTGGAACAACTAGTTGTTGTTTTTTTTATTATTTAATGCACAGGATCGATCATCAACCTTGACCAGAGGAACAAAGCGTGACTGTAAAATGTTGTGTCAGACTCACTGAGTTTTGGCATCCCAGACAGTTCATTCTTGTGAACAGATGAAGGCATTCAACATTCAACTTTCTATATGTTCTATACTCTTTTCTCATGTTCTCCTCTTCTCTCAGTGGAACACGAATGACAGCTGATACGAGTTGTGATGAATGACCTTATGATGGACCCGTGTTTGGTGAGAGGAAGGGCAGGTTTCTGTATGATTAAACCAAAGAGAGAAGTGCTGAACTAATATAGAGAGTTTGGCTGAGGATCAGCACACGGTTATGACTTAGAGCGGGATAAAGGATCTGAATTCCATCGAATTGCTGATGCCATTGAGGAGCTGCATTTTACTTGCCTTCGTTTTTACTCGTATGTGTGACTAGGCCTATTGTAACCTGCTTTGTTAACCGGGGAAGAGTCAAATCAAACAAGATCATTTTTAATGCTCTGCAATTGAAGGGGTTGTTCACCCAAAAACTCATTTAGAGCATGTGTCCACCAAAGTGTTTTTTACCCTATGGCCTGGATATTTTTTCAGTTGTTTTCAAAGGGAGCGCTGAATATTTAAAAATGGCAGCAGCGTGATGAGGAGCTGAGCATCTATTTAACGCTGAGCTCTGTGCGTTTGCCGTTTTTTCTGCTCGCCGAGAGTTGATTCATCACTGTCACTTTTTACGTAGTCTCAGCCTCAGACGTCAAGCCCACGGACCAATGGCTGAACGTCTGATGCATATGGCACACTTAACTGGAAACGCTTCAGGATTTTCGAAGTCGTCATCTGGTTGGTTGAATTCTACAGGATTTCCTGTGTTTACAACAGCGCTTTCCAGGACCAACTAAACGTTGGATTTTCAAAAGTATGTGAAATTCGCGGCTCTATTGTTGCAGAAAACTTGTGTCAACATTTTTATATTCAGAAACAAACTATCTGCGAAATCAGATACTAGTAACACTTTCGCAGATATTCTGTGTCATAACAACCAAAGTCTCTTAACTAAAGAAGAAAGAACTCGCTACGGCACCAAAGTGCTTTCAAGCATCCAAAGCTAGAAGTTTTCATTAAAAAAAAAAAAAAAAATGGTTTGGTGGACACAGCCTCAGTCACCCTCGTGTCCTTACAAACCTGTATGACTTTCTTGCTTCCGTGGAACACAATATTGAAAGTCACAAATATTTACAATATCGGGCCCCATTGACTTTCACTGTATGGACAAAAACATTTGAAACATTCCTCCAAATAGTCTGTATTCCCAAAGAAGAAAGAAAGTCATTCAGGTTTGGAACGACATGAGGGTGAGTAAACGATGGGTGAAGTAACCCTTTAAATTCTAGATTTGAAGTCCAACCTTTGAAGTGTCTGTATCCAGAGCTCTACACAGAAAAACAGAGGCTGTTCTTCTCTGAATGTTCTTCTTGATAATCTATTGATTGTTTGGTCCATTTAAATGTGACTCACCACATACACCACAGGAACTAGTTGGAACTAATGCAAATGACACGTTTTCGATATATTTTCTGAAGTGCAATGTGCAAAGCATGTAAATAAGGGTTTGTAAACTAAATTTTATTGAGCGACCCCTGGTTCAGGTAAGTGTTCTCTTGAGCATTTATTGTGAAAGTTGGAGAGGTTAAGAGGTGCTTGTGTCGTCCACTGTGGACAGATAACAGTCTTTCAGTCCCCACTCACAGGCCTGGCCCAAAGCCAACTGATAACACAGTCACATACCATCTTTATTAATGATTGGTCAAGTCCCGGGACGGAGCACAAACCCCCTGGCAGGTAAGATGAAGGATCTTTCCGTAATGACCACATATGAGCTCCACCCAACAAAAGCAATCCATTCTAACACTGCTATGGCAACATTCCTTCAGGAACTAAAGAAAGCAGGAAGAAAAAAAGGCTTTATAAGGAAGCTTACGTCATTAGACATGGCATGAAAGGTACTCTAACATCTTGATAACATTGGTTAATTAGTTAACATACAGCATTTCAACTACAAGACACAAATCATGTGGAAAATTTGACATGTATGTGGGTCTATAAGGTCTTTAACAGACCTTAAAAAGAGTCTGGCACGGATTTCTAAATTGCCTGAAATGTCCAGGATTTGGCTTTGTTTCGATATTGATGTGCTCTCTACTCTTATACATTCTATGTACGTGTATACATTGCTTTGACCGTTCTCTGTAGATCCCGCCTTCTCACATGCCAAAATACATTGCTGTTGGGATTATGTATTTTTGTAGGCCAAAACCTGGAAGCAGGTTTTTAGCACTTCCAGTTCCATTGTCCTGAAGTCAAGGGGTTTTTGATTAAATCCATTGAATAAGGTCTGTGGCAAATGCAAGCTCAAGATATTTTCATGTTTTAACATCAACTTTCACAGCCTCATTGGGGGCCAAGCACCGAAGGTGGACCCCAGGAAGATTAGCAACCACTTTGTGGAAGCTAATGGAGATCCAAATAAACAATAAACAATATTGTATCCATTGGCATTCTTCTTCTTCTTCCGCTCTGAGAGTCTATGGGAGCCCACAGAACCGCTTGCAGGAAAGTTATGAAATTTGGCACACGGATAGAGGACAGTCTCAACATTAACTACAGCAACTTTGGTGTCTCTAGATCAAACTCTCTAGAACCACCACGTGTCCAAATTTTCACTCATGTTTACTCTAATAACTTTTGAACCATAAGGATTAGAAACATTAGGATTAGATTCCTCGGCTCAGTATGGTTCAGTTGCACCCTATAACGTCATTTTCTGTAATTAAACTTTTCCCACCAAATTTTCTCGCCAAAAACGCTTTTTCCAACTCCTCCTAGACGGTTGCTCCAATTTTCATGAAAATCAAATCAGATCATCTTCAGACTATGCTGGCAAAAAGTTATCAAAAGCTTTTTGATAAACCCAACCTTCTTGAATAACACGCAAACAAATTCGAAGAAGAGCATGACAAATTGGATGCAAGGCTATATCTCCGCAACGCTTTAGCATATTCTGACCAAACTTGGTACGTCATCACAAGCATGACTTGAGGCTATATGCTGCGTTTCGGCTCAGCGCCACTTACTGGTCCGGAGATAGCAAAATTTTTTATTTTTGCTTATAACTTCCGAACAGTTTGGCCATGATTGAATGATATCCAATTTTACCATATCTGCCATTTTGGGCGTCGGCCATTTTGCATTTTGTAGCAAAATGCTGTATGTTTTTAAAGAGTTAATGCATCATTAAAAAACTCGGTATGGGTCATCAGCACGATGCCCTGAAGGAGCCTGAGAAGTTTCGAGGCAGTGCCACCTAGTGGTGAAGTCAAATATTCAAATGCTCCTAACTTTTGAAGTGATTGACTTATTTTCATAGGAGTCATCTCCTTAGATTCCAGAATTTTTGCCGAGTCCAACAATACCTAACATGCTAGGTTTCGCCTTATGGACGAAAGAGCTTATTGGTGGTGACATTGAAATCATTCAACCATGGTGTACTTCATTTATAACATTCGTTAACTTTTTAATTTTGCCAATTATACTTAGGCTTCAAAATTCATAGAGTTGTGTTCATTTGTGAAGATTATCACGATGAACAAAACATGTAAGAATCAAATTTTGTTGGTCACAGAGCTTATTTTCTGCAATAATCCAAAAGCCAATGGAAAAACCCTATTGGGTTTTTGTCGAGGGAACCAGGATGATGCTAACTTCAGGGTTGGTGATTTTTTACCAATGTATTTTTGTTGGTACAAAAATACTTAATCACTGCAGCACTCTATTGGTTGATTATGTACAATGCCTGCACCCTATTGGTCAAACTACTTGTCAATCACTGCTCTCAGCATAATGCCAGATTCACATACACTCATATTAACAGATCACAGCATTCACACCCAGAATTCGTCCCATTCATTCACTCATTCAGTGACTGACTCCTGTCCATTTACAGTGCCCTAACAAAAATGTAAATTCACTGAAAAATTCCCATGCTTTCATCCTGGTCGGAATCAAATTAAAGTGTAAATCATTTAGAAGCAGAGTTTGTGAGCTTAATTAAAGAAATTAAACACCTTACACTATGAGTCATAACTCTTGTCTTTTTTTAAAAGCACAATATGGTCAACCTAATTTATTATTACATGCAACCAGTTTTGAGTTGCTGGATTTTTGCAATCAATAATAAACAATATCAAACCTTTGGGTTTCGTTTTGACAGTTTGATCTCACGAGAAATCGTAATTATTTTTCAAAGTGTAGCTTTTGTATAAATTCAGATGATGTGATGCATACACACTGAAAAAATATATATATTTGTCAGATTTACTTTGAAACAATTTTCATTCAGAAATTGCTAGTAAATTTCACAAATAATTACAAGAAATGTCAATTAACACATTGAATTAAATGAGAAATTTTGAAGTAGAATGACAATAACAGTTTTTACAGTGTGCTATTTTTAGGGGGAAAAAATAAGCATGAGGGTCCACCCCTAAATATATCCATCAGTGGGGCATAAGCAGATCATGTGAAAACACATTAATGAGATCATACAATCATACAAATTCATACGATTTATCCACAAATTTACCAAAATGTAAAAAATTGCAATGAGATTGTGTTGTTTTGGCAGACCAAGACCCAAAACACATTACCTCCGCATGGCCAAGGCCCAGACCGATGGCCTGGTGTGAGTGTGCGCCATCCAAACTCAGCTGTGTCTGTTGTGCAGGAGGAAATACTGGTTAATGAGTAGCCCGTGCTGAGTTGTGGCCCTCTGTTACAGGTGTGGGGGCCAAGGACAGCAGCTGATAAGACTAGACATGACCGGGGAGAGGGGGAAGAGAGAAGAGAGAACAACTGCAAAACAGAGGATTGGAGGAGGTGTTGTAGAGATATCAATGACCTGGCGTTACTAAGAGACCAGCCTAGATTCATCAGCATATAACGGTATCCAGCCCACTCCTACGTGCCTTTTACACTATAGAGCCGTTGGATATAGGAGATTAGAGAAGTATTTTAACAATGAAAAAATTATGCATCACCTTTTAGCAATCAGGTAGATAAGAGGGCTAAACGGAAAAACATTAGGCCCGATGCGCAGAACAACGCCTGCAACCCACTGAGCCACAACTACAGTCATTATATACCTCGAGCACCTTTTACGTAATGGTTACTGCATAACAAAATAATTAAGAACATGAAACATTCATTAATAGTTGTCTTAACTAAAGGCACTTTTGGCCCTAATATATATTTATATATTATATTTTCCCTGTGGTAAATAAACTCTCTTAAAACACACTTTCGCATGCATATTAAATAAATAAATTAGTCTACTATTTAAATTTATTTAGTTGTAACTTTGTAGTTTCTGCCAACACTGTCCAACAGTGAAATGTATGCAAAATCATGTCATTTTCAAAATTAAATAAATAAATAAATGTTTTTTTTTTTAATTGTCTGCTAATATTGTCCAACAGTGAACATACATGCATCACAGAATTTTTTTTATTTTTGTCATTTAAATAAACAAACAAATAAAATTGTCTATTTTAATGTATTTAATTGTTTTTTTTGTCTACTAATATTGTCCAAAAGTGAACATACATGCATCACAGATTTTTTTTTTGTCATTTAAATAAATAAATAAAATGTTCTATTTAAATGTATTTAGTTGGTTTTATTTATTTGTCTACTAACATTGTCAGTGAAATATATGCATCACAGCACAATCGTGTCATTTGTGTCATTTAAATAAATAAATAAATAAATGTGTCTACTATATAAATGTAATATTTTTTTTTGTCTACTAATATTGTCCAAAAGTGAACATACATGCATCACAGAAATGTTTTTTTTGTCATTTAAATAAATAAATTAAATGTTCTATTTAAATGTATTTGTTTTTTTATTTGTCTACTAACATTGTCAGTGAAATATATGCATCATAGCAAAATCGTGTCATTTTTGTCATTTAAATAAAATAATTAAGTTTGTCTTTTTAAATGTATTTGTTTTTTTATTTGTCTACCATCGCTGTCCAACAGTGAACATACATGCATCAAAGCAAAGTCTTGTAAGTGCAGTCATTTATTTAAATAAATAAACAAACAGTGTCTACTATTTATCTATTTATTTATTTTGTTTGATCAGGAAAGGACTAGGAGTCCAATTCGCCACTGAAAACAAGGCTATTGCTCTGACATTTTGAGCATTTTTTAAATAAAATGTCCAACTCCTTTGTTTTGCTAAGGGTAATTTCATAGCAAGCATTTGATCCTAAATACACACAAAACTGTTGCTATGATGTATTTAGCACAACTGGAACTCTTGATCTGTTTGATAATGCATGCGATGGCTCTGGTAGGTACTTCTGAATTATGAAATCTACTTTAAAAAGTTTGTATTGTGTGTTTAACATTGATTCAACGTTAATTTCAATTTCACTCTGCAGATTTTCTAAGTCTGCACAGCTCTGTTGCTCAATCATGGCTTATCACTCTGTGTCATGGAGTGTGAGTGGGCCACACACTGAAGACTGGATCAATAACCAGGTTCCTACCGGTCCACCTCTTCCCGCACACGGCCCTTGTTCGACCAGGCGGGGTAATGAGTTACTTATGCCACTCTGCACCTTCAAACCCCCATTAACCAATCCTCCTATACCCTAGCATCCCCTCCTCCACACTATGACCCACCTTGATCTTCTAGCCTTCACCCGGGTGAACAAACTGTTCAGACGCTCTTTCCCTCTTGGTTTCTTTCACCCACTCATGGGTCACCTGCAAATATACAGCAAATACAGTTAGGACCTTCATAAGCAATTCAACTGAACTGTGAAGTGAATGACTTTACTTCAGTAGGTCAGTTGAATATAATGTAGGATTATTTGTATAATACACTGAGAAAAACTAAAAGGGGTAAAAGTTTCATACACTCTTAAAATGAAACATTCTTTATTGGCATTGATGGTTCCATAAAGAACCTTTAACATGAAAACTTTCCATTGCACAGAAGGTTCTTTATAGTGGAAAAAGGTTCTTAAAGGGGTCCTTGATTATGATTTCACTTTTTTAACTTTAGTTAGTGTGTAATGTTGCTGTTAGAGCATAAACAACTGCAAAGTTACAATGCTCAAAGTTCAATGCAAAGGGAGATATTTATTTACATAAATCGATTTTTAAAGACCACAACAAATGGCTGGTAGGGACTACAACAAGCTTTTTTTTTTACAACAAACTCCAACATTTACATAAACCCCGCCCCCAGGAACACGCAACAAAGGGGGTGAGGCCATGTTGGGCTGCTTTAGAGAAGAGGAAGAGTTGTTGTAGTAGAGTGTTGTTGACATGCCGTCATTTTACGCCGAACCGCTTCACAAACAAGAGTCAATTCAACACTGGATTTGCACAAAAGATTTACATGACGCCACATGCTAGTCGATGAGTTGAATCAACTCAAATTTATCCACTAACCGTTCAGAAACATCCAGTTTCATTCTAAAAGTTGTAACTTCTTCCTGAATCTCTCCATCAGTGTCGACTCCGGTTTGAACAATGTAAGGCTGAACACCGTTACTGACAATCCTCATTTTGAGATTCTCCAGCTTTGTTGTTGTTGAGCAACCGAAGCATGAACTGTTAAAGCTCCGCCCTCTTCTGGAAAGGGGGCCGGGAGCAGCAGCTCATTTGAATTTAAAGGGACACACACAAAAATGGCGTGTTTTTGCTCACACCCAAATAGGGGCAAATTTGACAAGCTATAATAAATGATCTGTGGGGTATTTTGAGCTGAAACTTCACAGACACATTCTGGGGACACCAGAGACTTATATTACATCTTGTGAAAAGGGGCATTATAGGTCCCCTTTCATATTTTTAAAATGTTCTTC
Organism: Anabarilius grahami; assembly: GCA_003731715.1. Taxonomy (NCBI): domain Eukaryota; kingdom Metazoa; phylum Chordata; class Actinopteri; order Cypriniformes; family Xenocyprididae; genus Anabarilius; species Anabarilius grahami. The sequence goes on along the minus strand of RJVU01014363.1, from coordinate 2,557,584 downwards.
AGATGGTTCTTTTAAGAACTGTTCACTGAAAGGTTCACTGGGGAACACAAATGGTTCTTCTCAAATCAGCTAATTTCAGTTCAATTCAATATAATTCAATGCAGATAAATATATAATTTAGGTTTGTGTACATTAGGAGAAATATAAGATAGTAATCAATTATCAGTTCACTTGCACTTTTAAAGTTGTTTCAATTGGTAACGCTTTACAATAAGATTCCATTAGTTAAAATTAGTTAACTACATAGTTAACATGAACTAACAATGAAAACATCTTCTAAAGCATTTGTTAATCTTTATTTATTGGACCTGCGCTAACATGAACTATCAGTGAATTTTTAACATTCTATTAACATAACTAACAAAAATGTATAAATAAGGTTGCTCATTGTTAGTTAATAACTAATTATTGCATGTTAAGTGTTACCAGGTTATCATAGTTGACTTTAGGTTTTAAAGTCTCAATTTAAATCAGTTTAATTCATTATAATTAAGTTCCATATTTGTAAAGGTTTTCGATTGACTTACGGTTTTAAAGTTGTGAGCCTCAATTCAGTCAATTTCATCTCAATTCAAATCAATTAAAAATTTAGATGTATTTGTACAGTGCTGGGTTTCCCAAACTGTAATTCCTTAAGAAAAAGCAGAATTGATGAAAAGCTAATGATTAATTAAATCATAAAAATGTCAAATTAAAATAAATAATTCTAAATTAAATGTTTTATTAGTTTACCTGCATGTCATATGACCATTAATCGACATAAGAGATCTGTAAACATGCAAATGTGTTTTTGAAATTAATGAAATATAAAAGTTAAAATCTTGGGTAACACTTTAAATTATGGAACACATATTCTCTATTTACTAGTTGCTTATTAACATGTATATTACTAGCATATTGGCTGTTTATTAGAACTTATTCTGCATGACCTTATCCCTTACTCCTTACTCCATACTTAAACATACTAAGCAGTTTATTGAGGGGAAAACTCCTAGTAAATATGCGTTCCCTAATCTAAAGTGTTACCAAATCTTATTTGTGTACCCTTGGTATAGTGCATTGAGAGAAACATAAAAGGGTAATGGGTTATCACAGCTGTTTGTTCCATTCTTTTTTATCCAATTCAATTTATTTAATTATATTTCAATTCAGAAGGTTTATTGGTGTAGTTCATTGAGGAAAAACTACAAGGTGTAAAACCTATCAAAGACTAAAAAATATAGTGTTGTAATTCACCTTAAGCATCAGATCATTCAGTATCAGAAATTATTAAATCTCTTAATCAAGATCTGGTTGAAGCGGAGCCGATGTTTGACCCGTGAGAACCGGACTGTAAAGATAAGCCGGGATGAATCTGTATTGGAAAGGGCGAGGTCTGCCAGAGGCTGTGTAATATAAATGCAGCGGGTGTGTACAGGTTGTGTCTAGAAAACCTTCCACGCTCTGTGACTTTGACAATGGTCGGCTCCGAGCCGCAGGATTACAAACCGCATCCTGGTCAGGGATGATGCAGGTGGCCAACGCAACAACCTGATGTGCAGGTTATTTTATAGCCACGTTTAGAGTATTTCAGAACAAATGTGGGTTGGTAACTTACACTACACATATCAAAAGGTGATAATGTATGATATAAAATCATGAAAATTATATATATATGACATAAAATGATAAGAAACTTTCTAGAGTGTATGATAACAGAAACAGTATTTAGGTCACATAAGCGAACATAAAAGCCTTAATTACCATCCAAACTATTTATATTCTATTGTAAACCATTTCAGATGGGGGAGTGAACCGTATTACACATATCCACATCATTCTTTCTTCCACTATTGCGTTTATCGTTCCTTTCTTTTGTACTATTGTTCATTTACCAGGAATTGTGCTTCAGGTATTGCCTCTCTATCCGCATATGATCCAAAGGTTTGGCCCTTTGCCACAGTTTATGACTCCAGGTGTGTCCTGGTTACTTCCGTGTTTGGGTGGTCACAGATGTAGCTTTCTCTCTTCTTCTTGATCCTGGCAGAAAAAAAAAGTCTGAAGACAAACAGGCAAAGGTGAAGAGTTTTCCGAAGCTCACACATATGACAATACACATGCCTACAAATCACTCTCTGTCAACATTTACATCGGTCTTTTCACGCTCATTTCACCACACTCATTCGAGTCTCTATTGAGGATGAATGTACCCTGCCGAGAAAATACAGGTGACATTTATCAGAGATACAGACCCAGAGAGCAAATACTGTCCTGTTTTCATTCTCTCTCCACACGCGCACAGGCTGTTTGAAGCAGATTTCCAATGGCAGGGTGGAGGGGGACTATATTTGCCAATAAAGTGTGTTTTTAAAGTGTCCTTTCATCTGGCAGGAAATTGCATAAGTTTTGTGGGATTATAAGAGGCAGGTTTACAACGCAGGTTTCATTTCAGAACAGGTAAAAGCAAATGGGCAGGTGGGAAATAACTAACCTGGGTTTATGATGTGTACAGGGGAGCAAAACCTGAGAATAGAGGAGAACGCAGGCATTATGACGACGGATAAACAGTCATGGCATGGTCAAAGGGAATTTAAAAATCACTTTAAACAGCATAAAAACAAATCAAATGTCTACTTTTGTGCTCAGACAACCGAGCAAGAGCTGTTTGTATCATTTGTGACTTGACTGTGATCTCAGTTCTTGTTGAAGTGTCTTCTTACAGGTGATTATACTAATGAGGTAACCTGTTGTAATGCACACACACACTATTCGCTCCCTCCGATACAAATAGACATGACACGGATGGTTAACTTATAGCAGTCCAACAACCTATTGACTACGGGGAAATCATTTATAAGTAGCCTTGACCGAAAGTGATTACTTTCTTTCATTATTTAAAAAGACAAAATGACATAATATTTATATATTCATAATGTAATACTTATATTGTAATATTACAAACAACATCAATGAAAAATACTGTTATTTAGAGTTCCTGGAAAATTTGCACAGGAATATATGTGCATAACATCCATGAAATCCAGTTAATGGAGGATGTGGGTCATAAAAATGTAGCAATACGTTCTGGTTGGTCATAATTATGAACCACTATATGATGCATTTTAATTTTTTATATAAAAAAACATGAATTTACATGAATTATTTAGACAATATTTTAGACAAAACACAACTTTATATTTTGTTAAACGACTTAACAGAGATGTTTATTCACTGACTATTTATTAGGGATACTGAACTCTGTACAAAAATTATTACTAAAAGCTAACAGAAAAAGAAGAGGGGCAGTCTAAATGCTAAACTCATCCGTTAACGTCAGTGTCGTAACGGGAAGGCTCCCTTTCTTTGTTTTTTCTTTTTTTTTTAAGGATAGACACCTGACTGCATCCTGGACAGGCGACAGGTTCCTGACTCTCCCATAACTGCCGTACAGCCCGAGGGCAGATATACCGGTCTGAACCACTCTAAAACACTCTATAGTGAGATAGACAAGGAAACTTTTCACACGTTTGTTCATTTTATGATTTATGATACTTTTATGTGGCTTATATAAAAAATATTGAGAAAATTAAAGTTACCAGGCTAGCCTTTATTGACATTTAATTCAGCCCTGGATCTTTCAAACTGAGCATTATCAAATATAGTATTATATAATTAATCTCTATAAATGAGGTTTTTGGTGTGCCATTTCATAAACCACCATTTTTATAAACTATCCACATGGTTAGTCACCATGTGGATAGTTTTGTCTGCCACTTTTATGATGATGAAGTATTATTTAAAGGGGCTGCCTCCAGAGATTAGCATGAATAAAGAAAAAACATTTGCTCTCATGTCTGCTTCTCTCTCCTCGCCACATTTTATTTAGCATCATAAACTAGTAAATTCAGTTATCAGCTTCACAGTTAGACTTACAATGAAATGTAGTCCTACATCTCCCTCTGCTGGAGAAAAGACCATAGGCCTATAACATAATAAACAGACTTCACCTGTTCTGCAAGTTCTCAGCAGATGTTTTTCATCGTCCAGAAGTCGAAGGGAGTTCCTAAAACATAAATGCATGCAAGTAATTTACATTAATTATACGCTATTGTATTTTTCATTATCTGGCATACAGTTTTATTATGTATGAATATATCGACTGTTTTAAACATTTATTGTTCGCAGTGTTGGGTGTAATTAATCACTAAGTAATCAAATTATTGTAATTTAATTATTTTTCCCTTGAAAAAGTATTACATTTTTCTGTAATTTAATTACAGTTACTTCTGATGTAATTGCATTAAAGGGTTAGTTCACCCAAAAATGAAAATAATGTCATTTATTACTCACACTCATGTCGTTCTACACCTTCATTCATCTTCGGAACACAAATTAAGATATTTTTGATGAAATCCGATGGCTCAGTGAGGCCTGTATAGACAGCAATGTCACCAAACTTCTCAAGATCCATAAAAGAACTAAAAACATATTTAAAACAGTTCATGTGAGTTCAGTGGTTCTACCTTAATATTATAAAGCGACGAGAATACTCTTTGTGCTCCAAAAAAACAAAATAACAATTTTTCATCAATATCTAGTGATGGCCGATTTCAAAACACTGCTTCAAGAAGCCAAGAAGCTTTACGAATCTTTTGTTTCGAATCAGTTGTTCGGAGCGCCAAAGTCACGTGATTTCAGCAGTTTGATACGAGATCCGAATCACTGATTCGAAACAAAAGATTTGTAAAGCTTCGAAGCTTCATGAAGCAGTGTTTTGAAATCAGCCATCACTAGATTGTTGAAAAGTCGTTATTTTGTTTTTTTGGCACATAAAAAGTATTCTTGTCGCTTTATATTATAAGGCAGAACCACTGTAGTCATATGAACTGAACTGTTTTAAATATGTTTTGAGTACCTTTCTGGATCTTGAGAAGTTCGGTGTCATTGCTGGCTATTCAGGTCTCACCGAGCCATCGGATTTCATCAAAAATATCTTAATTTGTGTTCAGAAGATGAACGAAGGTCTTACGGGTGTAGAACAACATGAGGGTGAGTAATAAATGACATTATTTTCATTTTTGTGTGAACTAACTCTTTTAATACTGCTTGGACTATTGGACAATTCCATACAAAACAATAGTGGATTTTAAAATGTATGTTTTTTAATGTAACCTTCTCCATTTACACACTTCAGTTCAAGAATAATTTATTGTTTATTTGAAAGAATTAAAAGGGCAGTTTCATCTATCCTTGTATTGTTCAACTGGTCGAGGTTGATATGAGATTTAGAAAGTATTTAGTAATAATAAGTAATCCAATACTTTTTAGAGACAGTAATTAGTACAGTAATCTAATTACGCTATTGGAGATGTAATTAGTAGCTAGTAATTAATTACTTTTACTAGAGTAACTTACCCAACACTGATTGTTGGTAACACGAGGTACAAACACTGTAGAATTGAATAAAATAAACAAGTGTTGTTGTTTTTTCAGGAATACAAAACAAGTATATTCTTCTTAAATGTCAAAAATATATATAGTATGATTATACAAGGCCTACTAAATAATTAAAAACAAAAACTAATATAATATAGCTCAGATTAGTCACTTTAGTTTGTAGGCCCACTTGAAATGTAACGTCCCAAATAAAACCACGTGGTTCAAATTCAAAGTTAAATTCACAGAAACGGCAGCAAAACTAAGTATGACCAGATGGCAATGAAAATAATCTTATAATAATACGCGGAATAACAATAAAAAGATGACCTGTTGTTTCTGTGGCCGTTTTCATCGACATAAATAAATCTTGATAAAACTGAGGTGAATTTCTACAGCCCACGTCACTCTCACGGCTTCCCCCCATAGGTTAGTTAAAATGTGATCACGTGACTCTTACAGTGAACTCGCTAGGAAGGCAACAGTGAACTCCACTCATTGTTTACGCCGCTTGCTGCTCGTTATTTTCAACAGAGAGCACTTGTTTTCCTCTGTAAATAGAGCTCGTTGATAGCAGAAATACCGCTGCGCCTCAGACGGGATGGTTTGCTTTGTGCGCTGTTAGATCTCAGGTATGTCCTTCATTTCATATCCTTTTCCTATTCAAGTTCAGCTGTGTTGACAGAGGCATTCAATATGCAACATCTACTAATGTTTCCTTCACATGTACAGTACACTTACGGAAGCAAGAATAGACCATGGCTGTGTCTTAAACCTTAGAGAGGTGACTATCTAGGTGGCATTTTCTGGACAGCCCAAACTGAGCACAAATATGCAATTTGGTGCAGATGTTGTTTAATTATATGGGCAAAAAGTAAGAAGAAATGCTGAAATCCTATAATGTAAATTAGTTAGATCTTTATAACAGTATACTGCCATGAAGTGCATCATAAATATCAGTAAGATGATTTTTAAATGCTTATTTTATGATAAGCTCTGTAGTTTTTATTTTGGGAGCAAAACATATAATGCAATGCAATTTTAGGTTGATCACATTAATGATTTTTCAAAAAAAAAAATAAAGATGTATGGACTGGATAATCTTCGTGTGGGGTGTACACTCAGGGTCTTTGGCAACAAAATGTAATTTTGTAACAAAATAATTGTTTTTTTTTTTAAACAAATGTAATTTTACTCTGTTTATTAATGTTTTTACTCCTCATTTGTGCAGTTTTTGGAGGATTTATCATATTTTTTTAAATAAATTTATATAAATAAAGTAAAAAATATTTTTTAAATAATTTTTTAGACCAAAACAGCTTTTTATGTAAAAATTCACTTGATAAAACACACATTTCTAACTTTCATTCATGGGGATAACACTTGACATGCTTTAGTGTGAGATTTTTGCCCATCTTTTAGAAAATGTAGTTTTAAAAGTAAAACAAATATCACTTTTACCAGTATATGGCTGCAGAGCTCCACTATTTGCTATTTGACTAACTGAAAGACATCTTTTCACAAGTTTTTTTCATTTTGATTCATATCTAAATATTATGAAACTAGAGTTATAACAATAAAAGTTACTTTTTCGCAAAGTTTAGCATTTTTTGTACTGAAAAAAAAAAAAAGTTTTTAAATAACATTATTATATTTGTAGATCTAGAAAGCGTTGACCACCATACAAAGTTTATGCCGTTTGGACAAAGATAACTTTTTTTTTTATTTGACCAAACATCATTTAGGGTCAAAAAGACCCCAGAGACCCTATAAGTTGCTGCAGTCTAGTAAATTTGAATGAAAATACAAAAAGTATTCTTAGGTTTGCTTTATAATAATCATTAAAGTTTTGACAGCAAAAAGACGTGTGAACCACGAGCTGAAGGGGGACGGTTTTTCAATTATACTAAAAGTCCCTTTACTTCAGTCAGAAGACTGAAGGCGTGTAGAAAATGGTGTACAACAGGTTTTTCAGCAAAGTTTTGATCATGCTGGGGCTTTCAGAATTCATGTATACAGTAGAATTTATAGGGTTAACCATTAAAACAGACTGCGAAAAATTGATTAGACTTGAAGCAGTTCAAAAAATTATGTATGAGTGTGTTAAATGAAACTATGGGCATATTTTCTTGCATTTCCTCCTGTCAACAAGATTACTCAAACTGCAACAGAAAGCACCACGTCTAGATCACGTTACTATCAGGAACCGCAGTCACATGACCCTGTGCTCATGACTCTCATAACCTGCACAGCATGTACATTTCTTCATTTTCATTACATCTTCAAAAACACTTCCACTTTTAAGTCAGATGATATCCCAGAGTGCCAGCTGCGTGTGAAAGATTTGCCAAGCTCATCAAGACTGCTCATGGGCCTGTCTGTAGCCACTAATGCTGACATCTGGCTCTTTCTGTATAATGAATTGGCAAAAGGCCTGAGTCTATAGAAATGCTGGGCACATGAGAGAACAGTGAATGGCGGCATACACAGACGTGCACAAACACGTACACAACCCAGTCGTGAACACAGATTCCCCAGAGCAAGACTGACTCATCTTGTATTTTTTAGGATTTGTATTTCCTCCTAATGTGCTGGTGAACCTGTCGACGCAATGAAGTCAGATACACCATACGAAAAGGTGATTATACGTTCCATGATTACTTATTTCTTCATTGAAATTATATTAAATTGATTGTGATTCTTTCACAGTCCTTAAATTCACTTATTGTTTTAAGCGTTATCTGTTGGTTGTAATTTACAAATTTATGTGCAAACTTAAGACATTTTGTTTGATTAACTATAATTCCTTTGTTTTCACGTTTTGCTCCAGATTGTTGACGTGGAGCTAAGCAGAGAAGGACATGTTGGCTCACAAAAGGTATCAAACTAATCAATCTATCCTGATGGGTCACTCAAACTAATGTTTTTTTGTTTTAAATGCTACAGGTGAAGGTGGGCATCACAGCATTAAATATGAAAAATCTATAAGATTTGCAAAATTTGCTGTTTATTAGTGTTTTTACACATCAGCTTTAAGTGAGCGTTAGATGATGGCAAAGGTAATCTACATGTTAAAATAAGAAATGATAATGCACAATTAACCCTAAAGGCCCGTTCACTCCAAGAACGAGAACTATAACGATAAAGATGTAGTTCTAAAAATCATCTAAATATAAAAGAAGAACAGAGTCCACACCATAAGTGTAGCGATTACAGCAGAGAGGAACGATATTGTTGGAATCACTTTCAGAACAATCTCTTTTTCCAGCTGATGAATAATAATAACATTGACAGCCAATCAGAATCCATCCTGTTTTAAGGAGCTCGAGCATTTAAAGCGACAGACAACAAAACTGCAGTGTATGGAAGCTTGTTTCTGCCACTGAATGAAAATAAAAAAAAAAGGTAATTGCAACTTTTTATCTGACAATTCTGACATTTTTTTTTTCTCTCGCAATTGTGAGTTTACATCTCACACTTCTGACTTTTTTTCTCAGAATTGAGTTTATGTCGCAATTCTGACTTATGTTCATGCAATTGGGAGTTATAAAGTCAAAATTGCAAGATATAAACTCAGATTTGCGAGTTATAAAGTCAGATATATACTCGCAATTCTGAGAAAAAAGTCAGTCTGGCGAGTTGCGAGTTTATATCTCACAATTCTGACTTTATAAGCCACAATTGTGAGAAAAAAAAAGTCAGAATTGTGAGATAAAAAGTTGCAGTTATCCTCAATTTTTTTTTATTCTCTGGCGGAAACAAGCTTCCATTGCAGTGCGCTCTTAGAATAATCAATGTTATGGATATCGACGCTAATAGAGTTATCATTATAGTTTATGTTCTTGGTGTGAATAATAAGCTGTTTGGTCATTTGTGGCAGATTTCATTTTAAATAGAAAAATGGGTTCCTCAATCTGAGTGGTTCAAAACTTGGTGGCTTTTTTTAGATATACAATCTGAACAAAAAAACTGGACTTCATTTCATGAATCTAAGTGAGCATAAAATAAAATTGAGTGTTTGTGGTCAAAATTGGCCAAAAAAATGAATGGGAAAGACCCTAATGCAGAACTTTTTTTTTGTCTTTTTTTTTCTAAAATGTGTTGAATAAATCAATATCGGAGAAATGAATGTGTGAGACTATAAAACATCCAGAGTGCAAATGATTCACACACAAACAGAGAGAGAAATGAATGGGAGTCTGTGACTGTAAAGCATTACTGCAAAATGTGAAATATTATGAACATTAAAATATTTTAAATATTAAAAATGTAAAAAAAAATAATGCATACCAAACTTTGACAAATAATAGTTAGATAATGTTTGAACAAATATTCAAACGTATAATTTCTAAGCTTAAAATCTAGAATTATTGCGCATTAGAACATGATTTTGACCTGATATGAAGTCATGTTATTTTTCCTCTTTCACCAGATGGCAGCTATCTGACCCAAATGCATGATAAATTATCATATTTTCTTTCTGTTTCAACTTAGTGTATATTTTTTTATTCTAAAATGTTGCGTATTATACTAATGATGGTGAAAAAGAGATATATACACATACATTTTAATTTTATTGTTACTACAGGGAAATTAGTTTTATATCATTTCATTAAAAAAGTTACAAGAACGACTGCAAACAGCCAGTGTTCGAAAAGCTTAGGAGGGCTAAATATCCATTGTCAGCTGATATATGTCCAATATCGACTGATACTGATAAATTAAATCTCTAATATTAGTCTGTAACAGATTTGGTACTGATATATTGTGTATAACTACTGTTACATTGTACCTCATGTTTCACTCCATTGTTTTTTTCTTCTCCCATTGATAAAATAATTACAGCTCAAATTGATATTGCATGTCTGTTTATTTGGTAAGAATCTTTCTAATCAGCAGGAAAATGTACAAATGGTCATTATGTAAATTAACCAGTTTGGGGTCCTGTTTGTTTTGTAAATAATGGCAAGTTAACTGTACATTATCCCTCATATCTCTATCGTTTTGAACATGACCCATCTCTGTGTTTAGTATTACAGGTGTCTGATCATCCTCAGCTGTGTAACCACAGTCTTGTTGATACTCCTGTCACTCCAAACCCTGCTTGTTCCAATGGCAACATCCTCCTCCTCAAAATCATCTGGACAGCAGGAGCATCTTCTAATCAGAGAAACCTGTACTGATCCCTGCAGGTATACGCCCACCAAGGGAGCTTTATTTATTTGCCGAACACGTTTGATTTGTTGAACTATCTCACATACCTTCATGTTTTTGAGTGTTTTAGTGGTCCACTGGTAAATGAGGTTAACCGTAGCACATGGTTTCACATCTGCACTTTTAATGAAGTCCGCCTTTGTGGCTTTGTTACCAACTATAGTTTACTTGTGTCATCTACAGGATTGTTTTAGTGGAGAGTATTCCTGAAGACCTGGTGTTTAACTCCTCTACCACTCATCAGTCCATATATGAGGCCTGGCTCAACCTTATGTCTGGTGCTCAAACCAGTCTGGACATCGCCTCCTTCTATTGGACTCTTACCAATAAGGACACACACACACAAGAGGCCACAGCTAGTCAGGTTTGGATGTGAAGTTTACTGAATTCTCACTGAATAATAGGCTTTGTTATTGATGGCTTAAAGGAATAGTTCACCCAAAAATGAAAATTATCCTATAATCTATTTACCTTCAAGCCATCCTAGGTGTATATGACTGTTTTCTTTCAGCCGAACACAATCAGAGTTATATTAAATTATATCCTGACTCTTCCCAGCTTTGTAATGATATTGAATAGTGCCCGAGTTTTTGAAGCTCCAAAAAGTGCATACATCCATTATAAAAGTAATCCATACGACTCCAGTGGGTTAATAAAGTCCTTCTGTAGTGAAGCAATGGGTTTTTGTAAGAAAAATATCCATATTTAAAACTTTATAAACTATAATCACTAGCTTCCGGCAACGGCCGTACACACATTCACGAGAGAGTCGAGTTCCGGTGTCATGACAAATCGGATCCTCCCTCGAAATCAGGTCTCCCCAAACTGTCAGTTAATGATTATCCTAAGTATATACGAATGATATTAATATAAAATTTGCATAGCTTACCATATAATGCGTATGAAAACACATTAGTGCATAATAAAACCAATTGAACGTAATTTCTTACACTTGATTAACTGTTAATAATTAAATATAGCCTTATAATAATAATAATAGCCTATTAAGTGAATAATTGAACATCATTAATTTGTTTTATTTATAACTTAAATATTTGGACATTTAACACTTAATTTAACATCATTACATCAAAGATGATTGAGAATATATGTAGGGTAAGTGCAAATGTGTGTATAAACTAAGCTATCAGGCAAATCGATATGCTAGTATATAAGCAAACTAATACAGACATAAATGGTCATTATAACATAGTTGAAACAGTATTTATTATAACATGATTTTGTAGAAATTGTAATCAGTCACTAAAGAGAGTACCTGTTAAAACAATTTGAACCAATGGGATCGCCTGGGGGACCCAATTTGTCACTACACCGGCAGAAGAGTGACCTCTGACCCGACGTACGAGGACATAGCTCTTCTCTTATATTGAAATTCTCATACATTTTTCTTCAGAAGTCCTCGTTTTAGACTTCTAATTCGTGACCAACGTTTTGTTTTGCTCTATCCTCTGCGCTTCCGCATTTGTCAATTCTCATCTGAGCTTACGCTATGTTCTGCGTCGGGTCAGAGGTCACCCTTTTGCCGGAACTCGACTCTCTCGTGAACTTGCGTACGGCTGTTGCCGAAAGCCAGTGAAAGCCACTATTTAATGCCATTACGAAGCTGGGAAGAGCAAGGATATTATTTAACATGCCTGTGTTTGGCTGAAAGAAGATAGTCATATACACCTAGGATGGCTTGAGGACGCTTTTTGGCTGAGGCGACAACAGTCAGCTTTCATCACCACTAGTTCTTTTACATCGGCTTGGTGTGTCACAGCCTTTACCCAAGTGATCTGTTGGTTTTAGGGTGAGCAGATTCTGCAGGAATTGGGGCAGCTCTCGGGGAAAGTGTCTGTCCGAATTGCAGTCGATAAACCATCAGCGACAAAACCTCTTGATGACATTAATTTCCTGGTCGCTTCCGGTAAGTCAGTGTAACATTGAGGTTTTTAAAAGATTAGTTCCTTCAGAATTAAAATTTCCTGATAATTTACTCATCTCCATGTCATCCAAGATTTTTATGACTTTCTTTCTTCAGTCGAAAAGAAATTAAGGTTTTTGAGGAAAACATTCCAGGATTTTTCTCCATATAGTGGACTTTAACGGCTACCAACAGGTTGAAGGTCTAAATTGCAGTTTCAGTGCAGCTTCAAAGGGCTCTACATGATCCTAGAGGACCCTTATTCCTCGTCTGGGATCATGTAGAGCCCTTTGAAGCTGCACTGAAACTGACATTTGGACCTTCAACCCGTTGGTAACCGTTAAAGTCCACTATATGGAGAAAAATCCTGGAATGTTTTCTTCAAAAACCTTAATTTCTTTTCGACTAAAAGAAAGACAGACACAAACATCTTGGATGACATGGGGGTGAGTAAATTATCAGGAAATTTTAATTCTGAAGTGAGCTAATCCTTTAACAGCCACGCAAAAATAACATCAAATATGTCAGCACAGAGGTGTAAACATTATGAGAAAACCTCAGAGTGCTGTATGATGCAAATGTCTTACTTTCCACAGGAGCTAATGTGCGGATGGTGAATATGCGAGAGCTGACGACAGGTGTTCTGCATACTAAATTCTGGATTGTGGATAAAAAGCATGTTTACATAGGGAGTGCAAATATGGACTGGAGGTCACTAACACAGGTCAGTCATATTTTTGGTCAGTTTTACAGCCTATAACATGGTTTGATATCAGTGTTTGGGAATTTTTGCTTCCTTGCCTACTCATACATGCCACAGTAATACAGAAATGGGTTACACTACTGTTCAAAGCCTTGGGATCAGTAAAATTTATATTTTTATTTGCATTAAATTGATCAAAAGTGACGGTAAAGACATTTATAATGTTACAAATAACAAATGCTGTTCTTTTGAGCTTTCTATTTAAAAAAAAAAAAAGTTTTTTATAGTTGATAGATATTTCCACAAAAATATTAAGCAGCAAAACTGTTTTCAATATTAATATTAATAAATGTTTCTTGAGCTTTCTTGAGTTTTTTGAAAATTCAGCTTTGATCACAGAAATAAACTACATTTTAAAATATATTCAAATGGAAAACAGCTTTTTTAAACTGTAAAAATATTTCACAAGATTACTGATTTTACTGTATTTTTTTATTAAATAAATGCGGCCTTGGTGAGCAGAAGATGTCTTTTAAAATATAGATGTTTTCTGTTTTTATACAGGAGGAGAGATGTGCTAGTACTTTAAGCAATAAGACTTTTAGAGATTGCACCAATACTCTACATATTTCACATCTTCATGATCTTATATGTTGTATATATATTTTATGTTCACTCTGCTCAGGTGAAGGAGTTGGGTGCAGTTGTGTATGACTGCAGCTGTCTTGCTGAGGACCTTGGGAAGATCTTCGAGGCTTATTGGTACCTGAATCAGACCACTACAGTTCCTGCACACTGGCCCAGCAAATTTTCCACCCTGTACAATAAAGACACACCGATGCAGCTGTCACTCAATGGGACCGATGCCAGTGTCTATCTATCAGTAAGAGAAAGCTGACACACTGTATAAATTTAGCTCAACCATGAAAGGGATTAAAGCAAAAACCAAGATGAATGTAACTGTCATTGGAATTTTTGTGGCTTGTATTGTTCCTTGTTCTGGTGTTGTTTTTTCTGCCGGTTGCAGATTTCTTGGCATTATTGGGTCAAGATAGAGGAAGTTAAAGGACCATCTGTTTTTCCCTGTCACACAGAGCTCTCCTCCTTCATTGTGCGCTGAGGGCCGGACTTCAGACCTGCAGTCTATCCTCAGTGTGATCGCTGATGCCCAGCAGTTTGTCTACATCGCTGTGATGAACTATCTTCCCACTATGGAGTTCTCTTACCACAAGAGGTCTGTAATTATAGTCTTCACTTCCTCTTTATGTTTCAAAACCAACCAACCAGCCTAAAAGCACCTATAGTCATCATGAAATGTGCATATCATATGATTTTTGAATCAGTAATTCTGGGATATATATCATGAGGGAGCTCAAAACTTCCTCCCCAGTCCAAAAAGGATTCTTGCATCTAAAAAACAAACTGCAACATTGATATACCATTATAATTTTTGTTAATATTTTGAATTAGATTTCATTTTTTCTTTTTTTATTTTAATTTGTTAGTCATTTTGTTGTTTTTTTGTCATTTTATTACTTTTTGTTGTTGTTTGTTTAAATATGCCTATATAGTTTTTATTATGTTTTTGGTTTTAGTTTTTGTTTATTTACTTCAACTTAAATTAGGGTTATTATAACTGAAACTAAAACCATAAAAATATATTTTCGTTACTTGAAATAAAATAAAAACATTTTATTTCAGCTAGTTGCAAAAACAACATTTCCCATTTTCATTAAGATCATGTCATTTAGTATGAAAGCTTGTTTCTGCCACAGAATAAACAATGTAAGATAATTGCAACTAAATGCAAGTTTATATCTTGCAAGTTTATATATCACATTTCTGACTTTATAACTTACAATTGCGAGTTTATATCACACAATTCTGATGTTAACTTGTAATTGTGAGAAAAAAAAGTCAGAATTGTGAGATAAAAAGTCGCAGTTACCTTTATTTTTTATTCAATGGCAGAAATGCATTTAGTACATCAACTTCATGTATTAAAAAAACAAAACAAAAATATAAATAAAATTAATAAAAACTATATAGACATTTAAAAACCAAAAAACATAAAATTGACAAACACAAAAATATGTCAAAGCTTTAACAGGGATTTAAATGAAAATGGATATATATACATAAAATCTAACTCAAAATATTAATAAAAACTAATAGCATCTCAATGATACTAAAATCTCACTAACAAACTAAACGAAAAAATTAGAAATGTTGCTTTAGCCACTAGCTGTTTACCTTTTTTATATATATATATATATCCGTTTTAGCTTTATCTTTAGTGATTGATAATAACCCTGCTGCAACAACACATTTCCTATGTTTAGTATCTTGGTTCTCCCAGACAGAGTGAAGCAAAAAGGACCCAGTAGTTCACTTAGAGGTCTTAAAGGAACAGTAGCGAAATGGTCTCAGTCTGCATGGTGCTGTCTGAACGTTGGACATTACTAACTTTCAGAGTAAACCTCTGTAACAGCCATCAAATTTAACCCTGGCTCTCCCTGGTTTTCCCGCAGGTACTGGACGGATATTGATACCCAGCTGCGGCGCGTGGCTTATGAGCGCAAGGTTCATGTGCGTCTGTTGATCAGCTGTTGGGAAAGCACCAACCCAATCATGTTCCCTTTCCTCCGCTCGCTCGCTTCCTTACAGGAAAAGAACAAGCTGGACATTCAAGTGGTGAGTGCCGTCAGGCCGGCTCTTCAAGTGTTTGACAAGCTGTGCAGTCTGTATGTTACTTCAGAGGTCATACCTTGTGTTGCATTGCATTTATGCACGTTTGGGGTCAGTAAGATTTTGTAATGTTTTGAAAAGTCTCTCATGCTCACCAAGACATCATTCAGTTAATTAAAAAAATTTAGTAAAATATTTTTATTTTACAATGTAATTTATTCCTGTGATGCAAAGCTGAATTTTCATCATTATTTCAGTCTTTAGTGTCACATGATCCTTCAGAAATCATTATAATATGATGATTTGCTGTTCAAGAAACATTTATCAGTGTTGAAAACAAATTTTTCTGAAATTTAAAAGAACTTCTGAAGTTTAAAAGAACAGCTTTTTTTTTTCATAGTAGAATTTTATTTAAACAATGTGAAAGTCCTTACTGTCACTTGTGATCAATTTAATGCTTCCTTGCTGAATAAAGGTGTGGTCACACTAGACTTTGAGCACCCAAAATTTCTATGGACACTGCAACTGTCACAAATTGACGTCACATACGTCACATAATTCAACATATAATACATCAAAAAGTGCAGATATGAAATCTACTCTACTGCGATGCTGCAACCCTGCAGTTTTAAAGTTTACGTTCTTTTAATTCAGCTGAAAGGTCATTCTGTAGCTTATCAATCTTCTATTGGTCGCACCAAACATGAACTTTGGAACGCAGCGAAATGTGGAACTTCTTTGCTTGAGCTTGCGTTTCCTGTCTCCCACGTTCGCATGCGCAAGTCAATGGAACGAAAAGTGTAGTGTGACCGCCCCTTTTAAACGTATTCATTTCTTTATAAAACAGTAGTGTATGACTGCAATAAGCTAATACAAACTATTTTTTTTTTTTCCCCTCACAGAAAATTTTTAATGTGCCTTCCAACCCTCGACAGAAGAAAATTCCCTATGCTAGAGTCAACCATAACAAGTACATGGTCACAGATAAGGTTGCTTATATAGGTACACCTCATTTTTCTCTTACTTTTTGTTTTTTAAATTCTATTCTTTTTATTGCACTTCAAAAATCTTAATGAATTTTTCTGTATGATCTGTAACTTTTCAACTGCTATGTACTTGCATGAGAAAAACAAGTTGGTACAATGTACTTATTGTGTTCATGTTGTTTTGCAAAACACTTTTGCTACTATTGAGGTGGGAGGTAAGTTTAGGGACAGGTTTAGTGGTATGGGTAGGTTTAAAGGTAGGTTAAGGTGTAAACAAAGGGTCTGCAGTGTAATTATAGATATAATTACCAGTGTTGGGAAAAGTTACTTTTAAAAGTAATGCATTACAATATTGCGTTACTCCCTAAAAAAAAAAAAAGTAACTAATTGCATTGCTTAGTTACTTTTTATGGAAAGTAATGTGATCTGTTACTTTTGCATTACTTTTTCTCACCTGGGTTGGGTTGTTTTTTGTTTGTTTGTTTGTTTGTTTTTATAACAACAAAAAAGTTATATTTTTGGCAAATGTAAAAGCCCTTTCACACCAAAAGTGATATGAATAAGGCTCAGGTTGAAGGAAATGCAAATTAACACCTGTACAGCAGAGGGCGCAGTTCAAACGAACAAGGCTTTCAGCTGTGCTGCCGTTCTGGAAAACAGAAGAATCGGACGGAGAAGTAAATGAGTAAATGTATGCTCACATTTAGTTTAGAACTAGTCTAGAATAACCATCATGTTTACACATCAAACGCCTCTGCACTTACTCAAAGTAACTTTGAAATAGTAACTCAGATATTTTGTTGTAAATTTAAAAGTAATGGGTTACTTTACTAGTTACTTGACAAAAGTAATCTGATTACAAAACTCGCATTACTTGTAATGCATTACCCCAACACTAATAATTACAGAAATTAATTTCAGCTGTAATTACTTACAGGTATTTTTTTAAAATACAAGCACAATGTAAAAACCATTTATGTACACAATAAGTGCATTGTATCAAATGAATAATTTAAATGTTAGTACATAGTAGTTAAAGATATTCTATATAAAGTGAGCCTGAACATTTTCTTGTTTCTATACTGATATTCTGTATCCTTTCCAGGTACCTCTAACTGGTCAGGTGACTACTTTGTGAACACAGCTGGCTCTGCTTTAGTGGTGAACCAGACTTCAGCTCAGTCATCAAGCCCTACAGTCCAGGAGCAGTTACAGGCCGTGTTTGAGAGAGACTGGGACTCTCCGTACAGCACTGACATTAACCACAGAACCAACCGTAAAGTCATTTGCTAGTCAAGGCTGCGGCCTCGACACTGCAGGAGGCGCTGTTGAGTGCTGTGTCAAACACTGCGAATGGCATTTGGAGCATGGTATTCAGGGCATGTACAGCGTAGTTTTATGCTCCATTTTTAGGCTCAAAAATTCCTGCTCTCCTGACCATCTTGCCATGAGCTACTTTTGCACTCCTATAAGTGCAATAAACGAGAGGTGGGAGTTAAAGACATACTTTTTTGGATAATAATTGTAACACTCACTTCAAACCAGTTGCATATATTTTGCACAAAATGTCTTTTAAATGACATGCAATACCTCTTAACAGAAATGTCTTCCTGTTGATCGATCATCTTTAACATGTGTTGAATCTATAGTGTCTCAGGAAGACTCGTTTTATCATTGATTGAAAATATAATTCATAGCTGCTTTCTCTTTCTAAAGTGATTTCATAATTGCTGTGTGCTGTCCCATACATCTTAAGTAGTCTTCATTCAAAAAATATTTTTTTTTTTTTAGGTCTTAAATCTGGAAGTGAAAATGTCACAGTGTTTATGTAGCTATAGTTCATAAATATAAAGAGGAATAGTGAGCAATAATGAGGGATGTGTGAGCCTCTTTTTAAGTTTTATAACCTTTTTTTTTGAAAATGCACACTTTTATTTGCTGTTAATCTGCAGGCTTTTTTTTCAGATTCAGTTCATTTTACATTTAAGATCTTTTTGTCTTTGAGAGTAATGTTTTAAAAACCGATTTTAAATAAACAAAAACTTGACAATGCAACTTCTAGTCATTTAACATAGTTCAAATGTGGAATATGATTAATTTTGCAATATTCTTGTATTAGCATATGGCCTCAAGAACTTGTATGATTGTTTTTTCTGATGCTGAAAATAATTATGAATGCCAAGAAATAGGGAAATCATAAGTACACCACCTTTTTTGTTAATTTTCTCTATATATTAGAACGAAGAAACCCATTGTAGTCCCATTTGCAATGTAAAATGTACATGGTATGTTCATTATTCTGATTGTTGTGCTTTGTGACAAATGTGGTGCCATTTCATATTTTGACAATTATATTTAAACTGAACTGGAGTGATCATGTGCTTGCACTATCCAGTTCGGTTTCTTTTTAAATTTTAGTTTTGTACAGAAACTTAGTCACTATTTATTTGTCAACACAACTTTATCCAAGCATGTATTTACCAAATCTATTTTTAAAATTGGCAGCATTCCCATAAATGGACATTTCGCGTTGACACTGTCCATGTTCTGTGCGTTACTTTCTTCCATCCGTATTACAGCAGATTACCACGGCTCTTTGTATACGATTGGCTAATATGAGTTAAGTGTAGTCTGCGATTGGACCGTTAAGATGTCGTTCATAGAGCCTTGCCAATCATAGCAAAGAGTGATGAATCAAGGGCGGGACTTGTCAGAATACCGTTGGAAAACTGATTGTCTGTGGAGGTGGAGCGCAACAAGGAGCTGAAGATGGCGGTGAGTGTCTCTGAATATACAATAAGAGATCATTTATATAAGCGTTTTTTGTTTTTTTTCATCCCAGTACTGGCTATCAACCCCTCCAAGGTCATTTCTAATTGACTATCATATATCCAGCCCGTCCGGTTTGACCGAGAAACTGGAAAGTTTGAATTATTTTAAAGAAATACAAACTTAAAACATGGAAAATAATGTAAATTACACAATGTTTCACACATCTATATAATAATATTATATACTACATGAGTGTTATGGCTCATATCATGTAATATCAGAGCAGTATGTGGGTGTTGGTCATTATTTCAGGGTTTTTTCCTCCACTCTCAATGGAAATTAAATGTAAAGTCGCGTTTGTTCTGACCTCACGGAATGTGAGATAATTATATCATTATTACATTATTAATCCATTATTAATTACACTGAGGCTGAAGTGAACACCATTAGACACTTGTTGGTTACGCTCTTACATTGTTTCTCAGTATAATAAATACACGCATAATTCATTTTGTGTATTTTTATTGCCAGTATGATGTTATAAGGCTAAATAGTTCTGCCTCTTTTACTAATGTTTAAAAAAATACAGTTCACTCGAGAGTACAAATCTTCTTTGTCTGGCATACAACTTTACACAAGAGGGCAGTATATAATCCTCAAATCTGGCTCCTTCAGTCCTGTTTAAATCAGCATGAAATCAAAATGGACAATTCTTGTTTTTTATTGAATATTGCAGTGTTTATTATCAATCTGTACACATAATCACAATTCATGTCTCCTAGTAATCTTTAATCAAAACAATAGGAAGTTAAAGTTCCCCTCCCTCTTGCAGACATCTCTTTTCTGATGACGTGTTTACTGGCGCTAGGGCGGGGCAACCTGTCACTCACGTGAGATCGACCAATAGCAAACCACAATGATCCAATCAATTCCCAATAGACAAAATCAAGTCCGGCCCTAATTGTTTTTCTCTCATTCAAGTCGTTTTTTAGAAATAATTATTGCAACTTCCATTTCATGCTGACTTTAAGGGTTCTGATAACTTAAAGATTCTTTTAAAGGGGCAATATGTAAGATTTTTGCAGTAAAATATCCCAAAACCACTAGGCCAGTGTTATATATTTGGTTCACTTGAGTACTTACAATATCCCAAATGTTTGCAAATATTTGTAAATCGTGAGAAAATTGCTATTTCACCCAAGGCTCCGGGACGTGTGAGGAGTCGCCTGTCGATGGCGTCATACCCGCGTTACCCTCGGTTTCCGGTTTTATTTTGTAGAAACCATGGAAACACCAAAGACGCTTTAATATGTACATGTTTTAATAGGCAAGGGAACAACTGTTTTGATATATTTATAGACAGAAAACTAATTGTTATATAGCTCAACACGTTTATTCTTATTGTTTAAATCTAATTTTCTTGATTTTTTGCGAGTACCATGCTTTACCATTGCCTGGAAAATCCAGCCTCACCACTGTACCAGCGGATGAGTCTGGTCGGCCGTTGAATCTAGGGCGGAGCAAATCCGAGTAAACAGGAAGCGGAGTAAACCAATCAGAGAAGGGCGGATATGACGCTAGCAAAGCGACAGAGTAAATAATGAATGTGTTTTTGGTCATTTAAAACTGAATTCACGGCTGAAAAGAACAAACTCTCGGGTCTCCCGTGCGCAATCTTTGTTGATATTGAAGGGACTTTCGCCGCACTAGAGTGACGCTGTTTGCGTCACTGAAATAAACGAATCTGATTGCACGGTACGGTTTGGAGTTGACTCGAATAGCGACGGAGGGCGGACTGACCAGACTGATATATCTTGTAGAAGATATATCAGTCTGGCCTTGCCAGGCATGCTTTACCACGCCTCAGAGAAAAACACTATTGTGTGAAGTAGCTAACATAGCATAATCAGATGCAGCTTTATTTTTAGTAACAGTGATACAGCATTTTCTCCATCATACATTTTAAAATTAATTACATGCCATTTATCAACACAAGCCATCCAGCATTTAATATATTCTAAAATCGATCTATCTTACTGCAGTGTGTCTCAAACAAGTGTCTCACAGCAGCCGCTGAGCGAACGCACAGAGTAACGTTATATCATCATTTTCAACACTCTCAAATGTATCTAATATGATAAACAGAGCTGCGTTACCTCATATGTTTGATCGGAAAAGCAGAAGCAGCGCCGGCGACTGGCATAATAAAAGTCCCTCTGCTCGTGAGGCGAGTGTTGCGCAATCGCTCCAGCGGTCTCGTTCAGCTCCACAACACTCGCTCCTGCTCTGCTTCATACTAGAGTGACGTTAATAATCGCATCCATGAACATGATTTTTTCCTGAGTCCTATTCCAATTCTTTTCCTCCGGCTGTGAGGTGAAGACCACAAGTCCCAAGATTCCGCGCTCAAACTTGGCGTCATCAAGCTACTGTTACATGTGCACTCTGTTTTGGACATGTGTTGTTCCATTTCCCGCCACTAGTTAATCACCATGGTTACTGAGCACTCCAATCATCACTTTCAGCTGTGTCCAATCACCCCCTTGTGTTCCTGTGTATATAAGCCCTGTGTTTCCTGTCTAGTATTGTCCGGTATCGTTCATGTATTGTGTGGTTATCTCCCTGTGGATTACCTTCTTTGTGGATTTATTAAAGAGAGTTATACCTCTATCCCCCTCGTTGTGCGTGTTAATGCTTATAACCAGCTATTGTAACAGCTATGCCTTTGTTTTGAATAGGCCTCTAGCGGACAGAAAATCTTACATATTGCACCTTTAACAATACAATTCTAAATTAGATTTAACATTTTAGTACTTGATAACTGTATAGTTAAAAAGTATAGTGAACAAAAACAATATTTACTGTTTTGTTCAATTTAATATTGTAATGTTCTACATCCCGTTTAATGTGATAAAACTTTTCAGAATTATTACTCTTGTGAAAAATAAGTGCTCTTAATTGTATTGAATGTGCACGCCACGTATAG
Source organism: Anabarilius grahami (assembly GCA_003731715.1). Lineage (NCBI taxonomy): Eukaryota > Metazoa > Chordata > Actinopteri > Cypriniformes > Xenocyprididae > Anabarilius > Anabarilius grahami. The sequence continues at coordinate 2,534,896 of RJVU01014363.1, read as the reverse complement.
TGCACTTCAAATTAAAGGTATATATATATTTATATATATATATATATATATAAAAAAAGCTACTTGCAGATAATATATTAATGAAATAAAAGGCCACTAAAGTGTATTTAAACTTTGTTAAAATTAAAGTGAAATTTATGCTAAAGTATACTTTTTTTTCACAATGGTATATTTACCTAAATGTAATTATTTGAACTCCCAGTATGTATTGTAATAGTTTAAAATATGTAAGCATAAGGCATATTGTTATATTATAAACTGTCCATAATTAGGCTACAGAATATATAATTCTATGACCTTAACTGGACCCAGCCTGTTTATTTGTCTGCCGATCACTAGCCAGCCCTGCTGATGTACGTGATCTTTCAGGGTGTGTCTTTGACTGGACACTGCCATGGATGCTGAGGGTCACTGCAAGGATGTCCTGTGTTTATACACACTACCCTCCTCTTTAAATTGTCTGTAAAATCTCTGTTTTGGTCTTTATGGGTCTGTCTGATTGTGGACTACATTTAATCATCGACACTTTTGGACCTCCGTGAGGTCTTAAAGATCACAGAGTTGACTATTCGTTATTTTGCCGTGCCCACTGTCCACTTCAATAAAGCAACAACTGACTACTATGGGATTATTTTGGGAATAAATTCGCACTTCATGTCCAGACCATTGTGGATCTGTATATTCACACACACACTACTGGTCAAAAGTTTGGAATAATTAAGATTTTTAAATGTTTTTGAGAGACGTCTCTTCTGCTCACCAAGGCTGCATTTATTTGATGAAAAATACTGTAAAAACAGTAATATTATTGAAATATTATCACAATGTTTTCTATTGGAATATATTTGGAAATGAAATTTATTCCTGTGATGCAAAGCTGAGTTTTCAGCATCATTACTCCAGTCTTCAGTGTCACATGATCCTTCAGAAATCATTCTAAGAGAAAAGAAATAACTATTGCAACTTTCATTTCATGCTGACTTTAAGGGTTCTGATTACTTAAAAATTCCATTAACAATACGGTGGAATTATAAATTAGATTAAAATTTTTGTACTTGATAACTGTATGGTTAAAAAGTGTGAATAATGAACAAAAACAATACTTTTTTTTTTTTTTAACATATTTACTGTTTTGTTAAATTTAACATTTTAATGTTCTACATCCCGTTTAGTGATAAAACTTTTCAGAATTATTATCCTTGTGAAAAATAAGTGCACTTAATTTTTTTAATGTGCACGTATAATGCATTAAAAAATTTAAAGGTATATATTTTTTAAATCTACTTGCAGATAATATATATAACATATGCTGATTTGCTTCTCAAGAAACATTTATTATTACTATCAATGTTGAAAATACTTGTGCTGCTTCATATTTTTGTGGAAACGGTGATGCGCTACCTTTAAAAAGTTTAGGGTTAGTACAATTTTTAAGTATCAATTTAAGAAATATTTTTTTTTTTTACAAGAATGCATTAAATTGGACAAAAGTGAGAGTAAGAACATTTATAATGTTACAAACGATTTCTATTTCAAATAAATGCTGTTCTTTTGACCCTTTTTATTCATCAGAGAGTCCTGAAAAAAGTTTCTTGAGCAGCAAATCAAGACTGAAGACTGCAGTAATGATGCTAAAAATTCAGCTTTGCATCACAGGAATAAATTACATTTTAAAATATATTCAAATAGAAAACAATTCTTTGAAATGTAATAATATTTCACAATATTACTGTTTCTGCTGTATTTTTTAGCAAATAAATAAAGCCTTGGTGAGCAGAAGAAACTCCTTTCAAAATATCTTTTGATGGGTAGTGTATAATTATGGACATGTTTATGTTTATGATATAATGTGTTCATGTGCTTCATGATGACATTGTGACATTATTCATCTAGCTGACACATTATTTTTAAGCGACTAACAGTACATTTTACTACAGGATCGATTCTTTTGGAGTAACCAGAGTTTAAGTGCCTTACTTAAAGGATTAGTTCACCTTAAAATGAAAATTACCCCAAGATTTACTCTCAAGCCATCCTAGGTGTATATGACTTTCTTCCTTCTGATGAACACAATCTGAGTTATATTAATAAGTATCCTGACGCATCCAAGCTTTATAATGGCAGTGAATGGGACCAACGAGTTTGAAGCTCAAGAAAGTGCATCCATCCATCATAAACGTACTCCAGGGGGTTAATAAAGGCCTTCTGAACCGAAGCAATGCGTTTGCGTAAGAAAAATATCCATATTTAACAAGTTATAAAGTAAAATATCGCCAGACTGCCTTCCGTATTCAACTCACGAAGAAAGTGTAACTGATGTCGCGTCAGTTACGCTTTTTTTGTAAGTTGAATACGGAAGGCGTAGGACTTAGTGTAAGTGTTTTGAACTGCGAGAGGTGTTACACTTTCTACGTAAGTTGAATACGGAAGGTGATATTTTACTTTATAACTTGTTAAATATATTTTTCTTACAGAAACGCATCGCTTCTCTTCAGAAGGCCTTTATTAACCCCCTGGAGCCGTGTGGAGTACGTTTATGATGGATGGATGCACTTATTTGAGCTTCATATTCGTTGGTCCTGTTAAAGCTTGGATTCATCAGGATATTTATTAATATAACTCCGATTTGTGTTCATTAGAAAGAAGAAAGTCAAATACACCTATAGGACGGCTTGAGGGTGAGTAAAGCTTGGGGTAATTTTCATTTTAAAGTGAACTAATCCTTTAAGGGCACAACCTTTGGGTTCTCAACCATATCAACATCCACAGTATTTTATTGGGAGACTGTAGCTTTCTGTCTGTGTGAGTGTGATTCCTCTTGCACTTTAATTACCATCCGGTCCTGTCAGTGGGCCGGTGTGGTGACGAGGGTGCAGACAGCAATCCCGAGCAGCTCCCCAAACCTCGCAGAGCGCCTGCTTACTATGCTCAAACTCTGCCGCTGGGGTCGCCTCGACAGCACGAGTGTGTGTTTGTGTATTCTAGAGAGGGTGGGTGTGTGTAGCACCCATGGGAAGATGGGTGGAGGTGTGATGTGGTTGTACACCCTCAAAATGACGCTACAGGAGATTCTAATCTAAATCGCTGGTCTAATTGACGTGTACACTTTTGTCAGATGTGTTTTGATATATTTCTTCCTTATTTTTAATTTATTTATTATTATTAATCAGTTAAGTTACATTTTGTCTGCCTTCATAATCCTCTCTAATCTTTCATTTCAGGACACCCACTGAGATGAATGGACTGAATGGACAGGAAGTCAACTTTTATGAAGACATAGAAGTAGTTGTTTATTGTAAATATGTTTCAGGGATAAACATTTGATTGTGTATAGAAGAAAAACGTGAGAATGATCTTTTATCATATTGTAATACAAAATAACTATTGTGCATAGGGTTTTTAAAGAACATTTCACTCTTTGTATCTCTCTGTGCCACTGTAAATAAATTGTCCTGTTAAATAAAAGATTGCATTGTCTGTAGATGATTCAGCATAAATTCTGGATAAATTGAGAATCACGATTTTGAATAGACAACTAAACAAAATAACATGTAATTTGCTAGATGTTCTGACAAAATGTTAATGGCTGCAGTCTATTTAAAATGTTTAATTAATTTAAATACTTAAAAAAAAATGTTTGAATGAATGATTCAATGACTCGCTCATAAAGACTTGTTTCATTGCTAGATGAATCTGTGTTTTTGAATGAACCTCTTGAATGAATGATTCAAATTTTTCAAAATCATTTTTTAACAGTCACTTGTCGCCACCTACTGGTGTAACGAGGTAATTAATACAATCTTTATTTGAAGGCTCAAGTTACTAACAAAAGATGCTTTACTCTATTCTGATCACTACCGTAGACATCAGTGTTTATATGCAAACTGTACTCTTTTATCCCAGTATTTCTGTGATATTTTGAATTATTGTAACACAGAAATAATGATACTGTGTGGATGAAAAGACTGTTTGTGAAGGTCAGCGGCAACACCAACACAGATTTGAATGTTCGGCAGTGATCGTATTTGTCAAAGGTTTAAAGGTGCAGTATGCGATTTCTGAGAAATGCTGTTGATATTTGAAATCACCAAAACAAATGTCCCTATCCAAAAGGATCACGCCCCTATCTTGATAACCCCGCCCCCAAATTCTCAAACACGCACAGGCACCTCCCCCCTTATGAGCGGATACACCCCCTACTGCTGATTGGCTACAAGTGTGTCGTGGTGCTCGGTGCAATCCACTTTCAACAACGTTTCTCAGAAATTGCTTACTGCATCTTTAATAGACGGACAAATCGTTGTCATTTAATGCCAAAACTATATGACTGAAACAGTTAAACAGCACACATTCTGGTCAAAAGGGATCATGTTTTTGTGTCCTGCACAGCAGTAGGCCTATAGATTATGTATTTTTAGTGTAGTTGGAAGACTTTGAGTTCAAAACAATAGAATGATAAAGTTTTTTGCCATTTAATTTTTGTATTAATTAGGCTGATGTATAAAGGTCTTTACTCCAAAAATGTAGCTTTAGTTGTTGTACGAGTTAGTCATGCATTTTTAAGACAGTATTCACTGAGCATGAATTATAAATATGTTTACAAACACGAGCTTGGATTCTGATTCTAATGCTTGAAAAATGAAGATTATTCAAGCTGCTTCTGTCCAGAATATGTTTTAGTGGGAGGCTGTTGGTTCATAATGTACCACATGTACATTTTTGTATATTATATATTCATATATTTTATAATTGTATTGAATGTGCACTTTTAGTATACTTGAAATCTTAAAGTATTTTTTAAAAAACTACTTTCATATTAATGAAATAAAATGACACTTAAGTGTACTTAAAAAGCACTTTCATAACTATGTTTAATAACATGTTATAAGGACTAGTTTAAGTATGCTTATAACACACTTAAGTACTATTATTAACACAAGATATATCAACTAACATACTAAAGCATGTAAAGTACTTGTGGAATTGTAACTATAGTGTGCTATTTGATGTTTCATTTTAAAGTTAATATATTTTAAATGCTCTAAATTGCAACTTACAACCAAATGTGAAAGTACAAATATATTTAAATAAATTTTAAAAAGGGCAAAAGAAATGATATATTTCAGTTTACCATAAATGCTTGTCAGTACATTCAGCAGCACACTTTAACCATACTTCAAAGACAATAGAAGTGGTTATGAAATTACATACTTAAGTCTTAAGTGGGTTAAACTAATTGTATTTAACATAAATGTAAATGATAATACCCTTTTTAATTTAATTGCAAATAGCATGTGATTAAATGTCTGAAAACATTCAATTGAGTTTGCACTTATTTCTGTTACAATTACTTTTAAAAAGTGTGCTAATGTGTACTTTTTCAAAAGGGATAC
>RJVU01014363.1:2438044-2529481 GCA_003731715.1 Anabarilius grahami | reverse complement strand
TTTTTTTTTTTTTTTGACACACTGCCTTTTCAAACAATTAATACATGTGTAGTAAATGTCAAACTTCTAGATGTATAGTCAATGACATGTAAACAGATGTTGGTCTAGCTTCCTGACTATAATGCTGTTTTGACCAATCAGGACAGGAACTAAATAACCATAATAACACATATTGTCATATGTCGAAATATCCTTTGTCTGATCCTCTTTCATAAGGCAGTTAAGAAAGTGCTGGCAGAGGCCTGTGCCTGTTCTAGCCTGTTTGTGACTGCGTGTGAGGGAATGTGTTTTTCTTTTAATTATATTGTGGGAGCTGTTGAGCTCTGTCTGACAGAAGCCCTGATAGCTGTTTCTCACTAAGCCCAATAACAAGGCCCTGTTGGGCCGGGACTAAAGCCACCGCACGGATGAACAAAAGACAGGAGCTTTAGTCAGGGGCCGCAAACTGCTGACTCTCAGTGCTAGCTAATGCAGCATTCTGTCCTGTGTCTCCCTGTTGTCGGCATCTGTCCATCCATCTCTTTTTTTCCACCCATGACCGCATTCTCGTTCACTTTTGACACCAACATGCCCCCCAACAAAGAAACCCGAATTCACACTCTCTGTCTTGATCCCTGACCCCCTCCTGTATCTGATTCCCCTCTCTTCTCGAGTCAGTGACCGTCTCCCATTCATGCTCGCTGGAAGCGATCTGCTCACAGACCCAGGCAGAGACCCGGCCCAAGGTCTGACCCGTAGTAGTGGTGCGTGTGATGCATGTTCGGTGTGTGTGAGCGTGTATCCCGTCATCTGCCATGTGTGAGTGTCTGCGAGGGATCTTCCGTATCACCTGGACACCCTCTTCAGATGCAGGTGGGTTTGCTGACATAATACCCCTTGAGAAAAAGAAGTGTATTGAATGTGCACTTGTAGTGTATACTTCAAAACTTTTTTTTTCTTCTTACAAAAATGTACTTCAAGACAATATATTAATGAGATAAGGCCACTTAAGTGTACTTAAAGAGTACACTTTAAAAAAGTTTTTGGTTACACTTTATTTTAAGGTGTCATTGTTACAGTGTAATTATACATTTAAGTAGTAAGTAATAATAAGTAACAACATGTACTTACTATAGGGTCAGGATTAGGGTGTGGTTAAAGGTTAATTGTATGTAATCATGTAGTTATTAAAGTGTTACCAAGTTTTACATTTAAATTATCATTATGTTTTAATCATTTTTGTCATGCTTTAAAGATGTACACTTACTTTGATGTATTGACTAAGACACTAAACCACATGTAAAGTACTTGATTATAATTTTAACCGAAGTGTGTTATTTGGTATTACATTTATTTAACACAAGTTAATATATTTTAAATATACTAAACGTACATCTTCATCATTACAAATGTTTAATTACATATATGTTTTTTAAATACATGACCAGTTTCAAAAGAAATTACATTAAAGTATATTATAGTTTTCAAAAAATGCTTGTCAGGCATATTTCAAAGACAATAGAAGTAACTATGAAATTACATATAAAGATGTACTTGAATCCAAACTCAGTGGGTCACTCTTAAATTCAAATAATTGCACTTCAAGTAAATTTACACTCATTTCATTGTAAATAACAAGCAACTAAATGTCTGAAAACATTACATTCAGTTCACACTTAAGTATATTATTTCCTTAATAAGTATGCTAAAGTGTATTTCTTTTTCACAAGTGACTGCATGTGTAAATTATCAGTTAATATATAAAGGATCAGCAGTCCAGTGTTATTTTGTTGCTATATTTAATCTTTTTACCTGCCTTACATTACTTTTGCCAAACACTATTAGCCCTTTTTAACGCATGAGATTTAAAGTGCATACTTATGGGTGACATTAGTGTATAATGGGCTCATTATCCGTGTAATGACATTTGATATTCAACAGTGCTTTGATCTGCCTGCATTGACACCATTTTCTTTAAGAGCTGCTGTGCAGCCGAAATTATATACCAGTTATCACCGTAAAGCTGCTTTGACACAATCTGCATTGTAAAAAGCGCTTTATAGAGATGACTTGACTTGACTAACTACAAACGGATATAGAGAACTGCAGTTAGAAGTGTGTGGCTGTAGTACCTTGCCTATACACTGGAGGTTGAAGACAGCATTTACATAAGTTTAAAAGTACGGTAGGCTTTTTTACGGGGAGGCTAGCAATAGCAGCTAGCTTTGAAAGCATAAGATCCCACCCTCCCTTCAGAGCGCTCTACAAAACCATGCCGCCTTCAAAACACAAGAGAGACGGCGTTAAACTACCTTGTGTCTCACATAATATTACAATAATAATGAACATAAACAACTTAAAGAGCACTGACCTGTACCACCTGACTGCTGCAGATTCATTACGCCGTTGATAGTGTTGCCACTGAAACGCATAAATTCGTGTCACGAACCGCTCTGAGTATAACGTCACGGGTTTCCATCTTTTCCAGATTACGGTAGTTATGGCGTGAAGTCAGCATAAGCTTGCTGTTTTTGTTGTGGTGCTCAGTGACTGACGTCTGTCTTAGCTCTGCATAGCATGAAACGCGCTGATGACGTATGATGAGTGTATGAAAAAGCATACGTTGACAGGCAGGTAGAACATCCTATCGGACCGAGGGATATGATTGGACGATCATGTTATGGTCCTACGCCTTCCACAGATGATATAAATACATTTAGACCACTTAACTTAATGATTGCTATCGGGATGTAAAGAGACTTTCAAACAGCATAACAAAAGAATTTTTTTTTGAAGCAAATCACCTACCCTGCCTTTAATGTCTCATAAGCTAATTTTAGTGGTTATATATGTAATGTGTGTGTGTGTGTGTGTGTGTGTGTGTGTGTTGGATCCAGATCAGAAGTTGCTTTGGTGGCATTCTCAGAGTTCAAATACATTACATTCAGTTCACACTTAAGCATATTCATTTAAAGTACATAATTTGCGTAATAAGTACTCTTTTTACTAGTATGCTAAAGTGTACTTCTACTTTTTCACAAGGGTGGTCAAACTTAGACACCTTAACATTATTAATTATAACTTCAGAAAATCTACAGAAAATAAAGAACTAAAATTAACAATTACTCAGTGAGGGACTGAGAGTTAGTTAATTAGTTAATCTGAATTTTAAATAAAGATGATGTTTTTGTAAATAAGCTTAATTAAACCAATTTGTATCACAAAACATCTCAGAATTCCTCAAGCTACTGACGTTTGTGTTATTTACCCGTTGAAAATGATGTCACTTCCTGTTGGATGATGTCATTAAGGACTGTTTTTTTTAGTTAAAGGAGTATTGAAAATGACTAACATGGTGAAAAGTGAAACTGAGGACACAGGAAAATCATAATGAATAATAAATAACAAATTATTATTTATTAATTGCCAGTTTTTCATGTCAGATGAGCACAGCAATCATGGCAACATGTTTTGAAATTATTCAGTTATCTAATATTCACTTAATTGTGATAAAAGAACTAACTAATAATATTTTTTCAAATTAATCTGCTATTCAGTTCGTCAGCTATAAATTATTTTAAAAAAGGAGGTGAAGTTCAAGAAGGAAGTGGTTGACATGGCAAAGTTTCTTTAAAATATCTAAGAAGGGAAGGAAGTATGTGAGATCTATATTTGCTTATCTTGAACAGGATTTCAGCGATGAATCAATGTCGAAGAATTATGATATGAAATCGTGTGACAATATACACAAACATACATTTTTCTTTCCTCTGATTTGCTTTGTCATGTGATCACACTGCCTGTCTGTTAGTCCATCAGTGTCACATGACGTCCACGGCCAGCTGTCTGCAGATTCTTGGCTGCTGATCTGCTGATAGGTGCATTCGCTAATAAACTGGACACCTCACCTTGTGCCAGAGAAGCCTCCCCGCCTCATTCAAATGCCTATCTGACCCATTATACTGCTTATCCTACTAAACAATAACAGTATTATGTGAACACCCAACCGGTGGGTGCCCAGCTTGAGGCTTTGAGTGCTATTTTGACCCATCGATCCACCTGCATGTCACGCTGAGGGGCTAATGAATTTTGGCAGCATCTTGTGACCTGTTAGAGTTGTTTAGGCATCACCCGGCTCGGTTTCCACACGGGCAGATTGCCTAAAAAACAAGCAGACACACCTCACTGTTGGACAGAAAGCCACTTGTGCAACCGGGTTAAACTCGGGTGTTAAGCCTGAGACAACAGCTACCAGATGAAAAAAGTGAAACTAAGTTTCCCTAAAATTAAAAACAAGCCATTCCATCTCATTTTTGGCTTTAGAGGTCCAAAGAATACCTCATTACAACTTCTTTTCACTTCACATGTTCAGATATTGTTTGTTTGAGTAGAGTTTTGCTGGTTTCACATGCAGTAAATCTCAGGCCATATTCTTTTGTGTTATGATAGTAAACTGTTTGTGTCCGTATAATTGAGACGTTACTCCATCCCCACTCTCACACCCTCTGTATATGGGGCATCCCACTGGCTCTGTCCAATTGGCTTGCTGACCGCCTCCCCTATCAGAGTCCATAATAATACTGCAAATGTCCCAGTCAGTGCGCGTCAGTCAGAGAATAAGCTGGCTGAGAGTGGGGGGAGAAAGAGAGAGTTTGTTACTGAGGGAATAATTCATTCTGCACAAGGAAACACTCAATAAAGGTAGGTAATAGACGACTTGTGTTGGGTTACGTTGGGTGGCATTGCTGTGTGGAGCTTTGATAAAAATGACAAGACTCTCAGATTGACATGGAAACTTTAGTACAGCTAATTATGATAGACTTAGCTCTTGGTGAATGGAGGATTTGCACAAACTTGAAGAAAATGACTGCTTTTATTGTTTTTGGCTGCTGTACATTTATTTCATTTGTGCTAAATCAAGTTATTAGAAGTTCATAATAGAAGAAACACTCAATGCTGATTATGATTTTAAACAGCAGACCAGATGAAGCTTACCTGAGTGTCTTAATGTTCCTCATACTTGCTGAAGGCACTGAAATGTTGAGTCGCATTAAAGTGTGTGTGTGTGTGTGGTCCTAGTATTCCCTATGTTATTGGATTTCAAATGTCCACACAAGGATAGTGATACCAGTAATTTTTGACCTTGTGGGAACATTTTTTATTTTTTATTTTTTTGGTCCCCCGTGAGGAAAACAACTTATAAATCATAAGAAATTATGTTTTTTGAAAATGTAAAAATGCAGAAAGTTTCCTGGGTTAGGGGATAATATATGAATATACAGTTTGTGCAGTATAAAAATCATTGTGTCTATGGAAAGTCCCCATAAAACATGGAAACCCTACGCCCGCGCGTGTGTGTATTAGTCTTACACGGTTGCAACAGCTGTGGCTCTGGTCATAAGATCAGTCTCACGGTACTGTGTGGAGTTCATGGCCCAACATGCCATAGTTAAGATAGCAGCATGTGATGAAATACAGTGAGAGTTAAGGACAAGAGCCTTCCTACAGGATCAGATTCATCAAGAACCACGATGCAGGCAGTAATTTCATAATGATTCTATTGTCTTTGAAATATATCGAATTTACTGACAAGCATTTAACTAAAATATACTTTGTCATTAATGTCATGTATTTAAAAAAATAAAAATGTAATTAAACATTTGTTATGATGTCGTAAATTCATACATTTAAAATATGCTAACTTTAAATGTAATATCAAATAACATGTAAAATTTAATTTGACATTATTGAAAGTGCATTTGGCAACACTTAATTTGCTTTCACTTTATTTTAAGGTGATGTAGTTACATTGTACTTACTCAAATAAGTACTGAGTACTATTGATTAACTACATGTACTGTTATTACATAGTAAGTACATGTAGTAACATGTAATAAGTCACCTTAAAATAAAGTGTTACCTTTATTTTCCTGTGTCCTTGTTACGTGGTACATGTAATAAGAGTAAATTATATCCAACTAACTCTAACCCTAAAGTGCATTAATTGATATTACTCAGTACTTAATTGAATAATGACACTGTAACATGGACGCCATAAAATAGTGAGTTACACTTTATTTTAAGGTGTCTTTGTTACACTGTAATTATGCATTTAAGTACTAAGTAATATTAAGTAACTACATGTACTTACTATAGGGTTTGGTTTGAGGTTAATTGCATGTAATTATGCATAACTTATAGTTATTACTATAGTAACTACATATAACATATGTAACAATAACACTTTAAAATAAAGTGTTACCAAATAGTGTAACTGTGCAGTTTTAAAAAAGTGTTAAGAAAAGTAGTCATGAAAGTGTACTCTCTTTAAGTGACCTTTTACTTCATTAATATTATATTATCTGCAATTTTTGAACAAAAGATTTCAAACATCCCACAAGTGCACATTCAGTACAATTAAGCACACTTCTTTTCCACTGGGGAATTTGATCTCTAATCCAGTGCTGAAAGACTTGCAGACTCTGTCAGCAATGTTTGATATGTTTTGATACTTCATGTGCTTCACTGGAACAGGCAGCTCTCAGCCAGCTCCTCCCAACACGAGTATGGGAATAATGTCAGTGTGTGTGTTACAAGTGTCATTCCTGCCACGTTTCAGGAGTCAGATGTGTTAATGGGACACCGTTGCACTGAGGAGCGAATCGGGGTACGGGGGGTTGGAGTTGAGACTTGTCGAAGTCGCTATAGATAGGCTGCGATGCCACTGAAATATGCAGACTCTTACATGCAGGTCAGGTTCTGTTTGGAAGAGGAGAGACAACCACATGCTGTTGTTCAGACTGATGCTGCTGTTGTGGATGGGATGATGGAACATTCACTAATTTTGCAGATTATTATATATAGCATTGCCAAAAAGTATATGTAGTGTCATTGCAGAAAGTGTCCAAAAGTACAGTTTTGAATCTAAGGGCCCTATTTTAACAATTTAAGCGCATGGTCTGAAGAGCATGCCGCAGGTGCACTTAGGGCATGTCCGAATCCACTTTTGCTAGTTTAACGATGGAAAAAATGGTCGGCGCACCAGGCGCATGGTCCAAAAGAGTTGTACTTAGTCTCTTGATGAGTCGTGGGTGTGTTTTGGGCGTAACGTGCAATAAACCAATCAGAGTGTCAACTAACATTCTCTTTAAAAGCCAGTTGTGCTTGCACCATGGCGGATTCGCTATTTACATGGTGGAATATAGACACCCTCAACCTGACGAGTCAGTTCAAATCATGTGTGTATTGCCACGATTGGTCAAATAATTAGCCAATTTCATTCGTCATTACTGCAAATAGGTAATTCTGATGCATGCATATTACTAACACTTTAAATAACAAAAAAATACTTTAGAGCAGGTTTTTGTTGGTTAATGGCGCAGTCGTTTTCAGTTGCCTCAAAATAGCAACACGCCAACAATGCGCCTGAACACACCTTGTTTTCAGATCAGCACTCCCATGGGTGAACAGATGGGTGCGAGTGCATTTGCTACACTATTAAAAACAACCCAAGTTGGGTTGAAAATGGACAAACCCAGCGGCTGGGTTAAATGTTTGCCCAACCTGCTGGGTAGTTTTATTTAACCCAAATATTGTTTAAAAATTACTGTCTTTCTTGCTTAAAATGAACACAAAATATGTTGGAAATTAACATTTATTAATATGTTTAATAAACAACATTTATTAATACTTTCTTTGAATAATATTTAAACAATAAACATTTATTAAATTGCTTATTAATAAATGCTCATCTTTTTGATTATTATTGTTGCCTCTAGTAATTATGAGTCTGATTTTTAATTTCCAACCTATTTTGGGTTCATTTTAAGCCAGACATATAGTAATTTGTAAACAATTGTTGGGTTAAATAAAACTACCCAGCAGGTTGGGCAAACATTTAACCCAACTGCTGGGTCAAAACAACCCAATCGCTGGGTTTGTCCATTTTCAACCCAACTTGGGTTGTTTTTAACCCAGCATTTTTTAGAGTGTATTTAAACCACGTGGCGCTGGACATGAAAATGATAACTGCGCCGGGTTGAAACTAGCAAAAAACACTTGTGTCGCGCCTGCCGTCGCATTGTGCCAGATGTATGCCCTATTTCATGCTGCACCAACAGTAAAAATGTTTCTGGGAACTTTGGACATTGTATCTGGGTTTGCTATAGGTTTACCCACTTATCAAGTGTTTTCTATAAAGTAAAATAATAATGCACCATATTAATGTTACAAATATTCCGCTTTTACACAGATTTTAATTGCATAATGACTGATTTNTGTAATATAAGTCTCTGGTCTGGTCAAGTTTCAGCTTAAAATACCCCACAAATTTGCCCCTATTTGGGGGTGAGCAAAAACACGCCTTTTACTATATTACTATATTGCTGGCTAAAAAAATTAATCCAAAATTGGTTGAAAAAAATGGCTGGGTGAAAACAACCCAATTCCTGGTTTTGTCCATATTTAACCCAGCAGTTTTTAGAGTGTATCAAGTGTTTTCTATAAAGTAAAATAATAATGCACCATATTAATGTTACAAATATTCCGCTTTTACACAGATTTTAATTGCATAATGACTGATTTATAAAGAGTAAGAATTAGTTTTTCTTTTATTATCGGGTCAGAAATGAAAGCCCAAAGGGAATGGGTAATCATGCATTCCTGTAAAAGACGTCATTCTGGGGTGTGTTTCCCAAACGCATCGTTAGCCAACTATGGTTGCAAGTTCTGTCATTATCAACATTGTTCAACAAGTTCATTCCTCAGATGCCATGTCCATAATTGATAGCAAAAAATCTAGAATTAATTTAATCTGAAAATTATGTCATCATTTACTCACCCTCAAGTTACTCCAAACCTGTATGAATTTCTTTCTGCTGCTGAACACAAAAGAAGATATTTTGAAGAATGTCGGTAACACAACAGTTGATAGGCCCCATTGACTTCTATAGTATTTTTTCCATACTATGGAAGTCAATGGGGCCCATCAACTGTGTGGTCACCAACATTCTTCAAAATAGACTTGATTGACTGAACTAACTGACTACTAATTAACTTGTTTTTCTCTCAGATTTGGTGTTGGGTGTTATTTTATCTCAAGAAATATCCTAGTTTCCTGTTTAAAGGGAGGCATTTCCTCCTTGGCTTTACACACCCTCAGGAGATCCATCATACCTCCCCTGAGGCAGGACGGACGTGCTGAGAAAAAATGGGAATGGGATTTTTTCCACTTTTACCCACAAAGATAAGAAAAGATATATTTATATTTTATAAATGTATCTGTTACTCATTTCCTTGAATGTGATTGGACAAAAATGCAGGACAAGTCATCAATAGTTTAGCTCTATTTTTAGACTGTCATTTTTATATGAGAGTATATATGCTAGATATGAATTTAATTAACATTTAGGAGGACACGAACATGACCTCAAAGTTAAAAGTTTCAAAAGAGTCATTTTAATTTTGTGTCTGCAGTAGGAACGCTTGTTTTTATAATGGACTCATTTGTTTTTGCCTCACGTTTGCTTTTATAATGGACTCTCAGTTTTGCAAAATGCAAAATTAAACCACCAAAAGTGAGGATTTTCAGAGATGAACACTTTAGCATGTGTATCAAATTATCAATTATAATCAAAACTCGTATTCTGAGCATCCAAATTCAGCCTTCATACAGTCTCGGATCTTTTCTGACAATGTCAGCAATGCTTCCCCTCACTGTCCTCTTATAAACAGAAACAACAGCAACCATCAGTGACTTGATGTGTTTCTCAGAAACACGAAATGCTATTCAGATCTATAGATTAGGATATTTTTGTGACCCTTCACAAAGTTTCATACAGAGTTTGTTTATTTTGGAACATTGGATATCAGACACAGATCCTCGTGTCTTTGTTTAGATTAGGGATGGACAAATACCCATGTGGGCAACTGTTGGGCTTATGGCATTGGTCTAGTTGTAGTTCTTGTGTCATTATCAAGTGCCTGTTCTCATACCAAATGATCTTGTGACTGTATTGAATCAACAGCAACAGAATTAGATCCCTGTCCTCTGCTGTCCTCGTAAGTGGCTGGAATGTGTGTTCAATAGGACATAATAGAACAGAGGAGGTTGAGGCAGTGGGTTTGAATCAGAAGTTAACTCAATTTGTATTAATTTCATTTATGTAGATAGAGAATTTTAAAAGGTCTGTACAATTATATACACTATCAGTCAAAAGTTTGGACACTCTTACTCATTGTTTACGCAGTAATGTCAAAATTAGTATTAGTCCAGTAGTGGCCAAAAGTGATGTCCTGAGGGGATGTTAATTATTATTAATTGTTTTTAATAACCCTACAAGTTCGATTAAACCATCAAAATATAAGGAAGATATTTTATATATATATATATATTTTATTTTTTTTAAATGAGGGAAGAACACTAAACTTGGTCATGGTATTTATCTGAAAAAATTATTTGGCAAAAAAGGCAAACTACTACAGGTTTTGTTTTACTATGCAAAAATAAAATGCATAGAAAACCAAAATTCTCACAGAAAAAGGCATACATTGGCTACAATGTATTTTCCGTTGGTTCTTTCTTGTTTTTGCATTTGTTCATAATTTCTTTGTCTGATAGCCATGGGAAAAACTTATGTCCGCACAGTTCGACATGTTTCATTGCGATATTACAAATAAAACAATTGACTCCAACCACAACTATGCAATATACTCAATTTTCCTAGGCTGGGCATCATTTTTGGCCAGGTCTTAGATCAAAATTTGGTCACACTTTAAGATTAGGGTCCAATTCTCACTATTAAAGTGTTAGTTCACCCAAAAATGAAAATTCTGTCATTAATTTCTCACCCTCATGTCTCAAGTTCCAAACACGTAAGACTTTCGTTCATCTTCGGAAGACAAATTAAGATATTTTTGATGAAATCTGAGAGGTATATGACTCGTCCATAGACAGCAATATAATCAACACTTTAAGGTCCAGAAAGGTACTAAAGACGTCGTTAAAATATTCCATGTGACTGCAGTGGTTCAACCTTAATTTTATAAAGCGACGAGAATACTTTTTGTGCACAAAAACAAAACAAAAATAATGACTTTATTCAACAAACTCTTCTCTTCTGTGTCATTCTCATACACTGTTTACATCCAGCGCTTCCAGGTTCTACGTCAGAACGCTGACTCATTATTGGCCGGCTCCTGCGTCAGCATCACACGCACGCGTCATGCTGCTCACGTGATCAGCTTTGGCCAATACTGAGCCGGCGTTCAAACGTAAACATGGAAGCCTTCACTGTGCTTACTGCGGCACCTGCGTAAGGATACACTCTAAAAAATGCTGGGTTAAAAACAACCCAAGTTGGGTTGAAAATGGACAAACCCAGCGATTGGGTTGTTTTGACCCAGCAGTTGGGTTAAATGTTTGCCCAACCTGCTGGGTAGTTTTATTTAACCCAACAATTGTTTACAAATTACTATATGTCTGGCTTAAAATGAACCCAAAATATGTTGGAAATTAACAGTTATTAATATGTTTAATAAACAAACATTTATTAATACTTTTTTTGAATAATATTTAAACAATAAACATTTATTAAATTGCTTATTAATAAATGCTCATCTTTTTGATTATTATTGTTGCCTCTAGTAATTATGAGTCTGATTTTTAATTTCCAACCTATTTTGTTTTTAACCCAGCATTTTTTAGAGTGTAATGACAGGGAAGAGAAGAGATTGTTGAATAAAGTCGAAAAAATCATTCTTGTCGCTTCATAACATTAAAAATACTTCTTTACTTGCCAGTGAAGGTGACTCATATTTTTGTGGGTGATTAAATGGTTACAAACAAGTGAAAAAAGCACTTTTCAATGGAGAAATTGTGGAGTCATGTGACATGCACATGTGCTGAAACAGGACACAAAATGGACCCCTACTGGTCATGTTTTGGTCTTTTTTGCACTTTTATTGATTAGTATTTGAGTTATTCTGTCCTGAGATATGCTTGATCAATCAATTGGTGCCATATTTTATTAAAAACAAACTAAAATAGACCATGTTGCCTGGAGGCAACACCGTACGGTTAAATCACTGCAGTCACGTGGACTATTTTAACAATGTCTTTAGTACCTTTCTGGACCTTGAAAGTGTTGATTATATTGCTGTCTATCGATGATTTGGACGATTTGGATGATTGGCCTCAATAAACTTCTAATTACTTCTTATTATTAATAGTTAGTAGTTTGTTGTAAAGTAGTTAAGTTTAGGTATTGGGTAGGATTTAGGGATGTAGAATATGGTCATGCAAAATAAGGCATTAAAATATGCTTTATAAGTACTAATAAACAGCCAATATCCTAGAAATAGGCATGCTGATAAGCAACTCGTTAATAGTGAGAATTGGACGCTAAAGTTTTACCCAAATTAAGGGGAAAGATGAACATGAAGTGTAAAGTCACATTTTAATTCCCTGTTCACTGTTCTCTATGTTATGTATCAGTACCCTTAAATCAGTTGGTGCCATTTTGTGTATAAATGAGCTTTCTTACCTCCAGACAAACTTTTAACTTTCTCAAGTACATCAGGTAATAATTATAAATTGGGAGCATTCGTTAGCTGTGCGTAAGTGCCTTTATGTTTGGCTGATGTGTACCTTTCCTATTATATGGCAGCATTTGTAGGATGTCTAGTGTTAACAGCTCTGTCATTACAGAAGCACATGTAGGTCAGGCCAGCGCATGTTTATATAAAGATCAGATATGTGCAGCACCATTCCAGTCTTCTGTCCCCTCCTCCGGACACATAGCATCACTAGGGTACAGCTGCCTCTTTCACTCACAAACAGAAACAGAAACACACACATATACACACACACTCACACTCACAAACACATCCATTTTCCAAACTGTTTGTGCTATGTCGGGTTGTGGGGATGCTGGAGCCTATCTCAGGGTCTCAGGACATTGACAGGGAAACACTCTGAAATGACGGCCAGTCCATCACAGGCACACAGACATGCATACATAAATATTATTTTGCCTGATTTTTGCAGTTTTATTTAAAGGACACCTACAGTGTCAACTATTTTTATTTTATAAAAGTGACTGTAATGATATATATTTATAAAAAATAACATGAGTTACATATATTTCATTGTCTTGCCATTTTATTGATGGGGTTGTGGGCCTAAATAAGAAAAAAAAAGGAAGTACACAGCTGGTACAGCATGATAAAAGAACACCTGCTAGCGCCATGTTATGTGTGCCTGTCTTGTGTAACAGGTTATCCAATGTGGGTGTCTGTGCCCATTAGAAATTACCCACTCACTGGTCTACAGATCTCTTATACGCACTCTTACGGCAGAGACAGATACCAGACACCACTGCCGAATGAGGAATGAGAACCATGCAGATTGAGAGGGGACACCATTTGCAAGCCTACTAACCTGATGATCTATGGAGGGACAGGATTTTTTTAGTCTCATAGATAACAACATAGTTGATATACAGCCATATCGCAAGACTACAAGTGTGATATTGTGTTTATACAACAGTGTGTAAATAAATAAGAAATAACAATGGAGTGTCTTTAAAACCCTCTTTTTTTGCAGAACTACTTCTACTTCTACTTCTACTATCACTATAGAACTAGTAATGAAGGAACGTTGAGTCCCTCCATTGAAACTCATTGATTTTGTACAGTATTATTGTGTGAGAGAGAGAGAGAGAGAGAGAGAGAGAGAGAGAGAGAGAGAGAGCCTGAGCGAGCATTACCTGTTTGAATGTCCGCTAAGGACAGCGATCTTTGTATTTTGTCCTTTTTACAATTAAAGGAAATTCCCCTAAACAACGCTAAAACAACGTCCTTTGTTTACAAAAGTCCCTTTCAATTTAAAAGTCTCTTTCACTCATTCACTCACACATTAGTGTAACTTTCACTCAATCCATGTTACACACTAATGGACCCTTTCTCAATAGCAAATACAACATATTATTTAAATAAAATAATATTTATTAAACAACAATATTTAAATTAACAACAATAGCCATTATAAATGACAATAGGAAATATAAACAAATGTACAATGTAGTCAAACTTACAAAAGCAGAGCTCTACAGGATGTAAGTTAAATATAGCCTTAATATTAAATTATTAAATTAAACATAACCCAATTCGATTTGCTCAGGAACAAGTAATAGATTAATAAGACCAAAGATTGCCTGTTTTATGTACTCAAAATGAATTATATCTAATGTGAACCACTATAAGTGACAGCAGCAAATCCCCGAAGCACTGGCCGAGATGAAGCTGTTCTCAGCGGGTACACGAGCACTGAACGGCTGGAGCTCGCTTCTGCGAAAGCATCAAAACAAATTGTAAAATAGGTGCTATGATTAAATATGAGTCACATATTTCAGGTCTAAACAACTACATTCTATCCTAAAAAAAACCTCTTAAAACTACAGTTTGTGGTACAACAAGTGTAGTATTTGTAAAAAATACGGTGGATTTGCTCGGTGATACAAACGGTGAAAAGGTAGGAGTGCTGTTATCACTAGAATATCGCACGACTCTCAGCCAATCAGATTCGAGAACCAGAAAGAACTGTTGTATAAAGTGAGGTAGGTTTACGCAAGCCAAAGCTGGAGACATGCATTAAGGTCTTATAATATCATTGAAAGAGTTTCAAGAGGATCACAGATAAAGCACAAACATTATTTTGCACTTACTCTTTTTTTTTTTTTTTTTTTTTTTTTTTTTTTTTNTTGCTTATCATAACCATGCAGAAACTCACTGGGGTAAGCAAGTATTCAGTCATTAAATTAGACCCCCACCCTTGAAAATTAAACACAGCTGGTCACATAAGATACATTTAAGATGCCTTTTGCAACCAGGTGTAAACTTAGAAAAAAGCGCTGATTGACGGATTTTAAATCTTGACATCTGGCAACCGCAAGCATGAAAGCTCATAGTAGAGGCTTGTAAAAAAAGGTCTGTAATATTTAGTCTCCTCTTTTCTTCCAATAAAGTTTTTTTTTTTTTACTACATTTAAGTCTCATCTTTTTTTCGTTAATGATATTGAATGTTGATATAGTCACAGTTATCGTTTAATGATGTTGGTGTCATCTCATCATGGAAAATAAAAGGTTGTTAACACTTTTCATCATAGATTTTGTTAACGAAATTAACACTAGTGTAAATCAGCCGAAATGTATTATTACAAAACGACTATAATACAGTTATTACAAACAAGTCATTTTGTCTGATGGCTGCTGACATCTAATTTCAGACTCTGACAGAGAGGACAGTCATGGGAATACAGAAGCCAGAGATTCACCCGTAGGTAGCCACTTGCCAAACCATTACCACTTTAAAGCCAATTGAAGGTGGCTGTTTTATTTTATTGATCTTATCTCTGCCTTGTTTCCCACTTTACAAATAGGTAAACAGCAAAAGACGCTCTCCCCCCTCAGACAGACCTCCCTTTGGCCCTCATCTAAGTACACACCACAGCATCTCTGCTGATGAACAGGACAGCCCAGAGCGAATTGTGAGTACTACAAATATAATTCCAAGCTCTATGTGAGCCAGCCATGTGGAGATGTGGATTTCTAGCTCTCTCGATCTTATTTCCACATTTGTTTCCAAGGTTCAGAAGGAAAAACTCCATGCAGAACTGAAACAAGTTCTGAGTCAGAAGAGAAGCCAGCTTAGAGACACCCAATCCACAGACATGGAGGATCCCTCCAACACAGACAATAAGAATGAGGTAAGAGAAAAAAGCTCTGTTGTGGAATACAGTATGAACATCATGCATGAAGGTATACCACTCAAAGCATAGAAACCTCTGTTTGAAATTAAATGACTTGTTTGACCCTCACCCTTCACCATTGCACATTTTTACTTTGAAATTTTATGAGCAGGCGGAAAAGGATAACCAGTTGTCAGAGCTTGTGGAAGTGGTTGTTGAAACACAGGCTGAAGTTGGAGCTAGTGGGTACAGTGTGGTGGGTGGAGGGGAGCATGGCATCTTCATCAAAGAGGTCTTGAAAGACTCCCCAGCAGCGAAGCACCTCAGCCTACAGAAAGGTACCCAGGGACTGTATTTTACATTACAAAGGGCAATGTCAAATACAATATAAAGTTGAGAACCAACTTTAATCTCACAAACTTTAATGTACAACATTTCCATACTGAATATGGGTGTACTGAATTTATTTTGTTTCCTGATTTACTAAGAATACAAAGAGAAATCATGTAAGTTATATATAATTTTTGATGATGTGTTATTGCAGGAGATCAACTGCTAAGTGCCAGGGTGTATTTTGATAACGTGAAATATGAGGACGCATTAAAAATTCTTCAGTGTGCAGAACCCTACAAAGTGTCCTTCTTTTTGAAGAGGACTGTGCCAGGATGTGAAGTCAGCATACGTCCAGGTGCACAAAATCTTGAGCTCAGAGGACCTAAGGCCAAGATGCAAAGAATGGTACATGCTGAAATATTGCTATACAATAGAATGACTTTTTGAACAGCCACAGTATTGCCCAAAGTAAATTCATATTATTAAAAAAAAGTAATTACAACAGTAGAAACTAGAAGGATTGATAACCTTTCTCTTGCAGAGTGTCAAAAGTGTGAAACCGTTCAAAGCCAAGAAAAGGAGAGGAGGAAGATTTGGATTGAAAAGACTGAAAGAGAACAAAAAAGCAAGAGCACGGGCAGAGCTTGACATTGAGGGCTCACCAAGCAGATCAGACCTCAGTCCAGTTGATGTTGAGTTTGTTTTCCCAAAGTTCAAGATGAGGAAAGATGGGAAGGCCACTGCAGATGTATCAGGAGATCTCGAGGGCGCGATCGCTAGTGGCAAGAAGAAGAGGAAGACAAGATTTCCAAAAATAAAAGCCACAGACGCTGCTGTTGGTGAAGGGAATGTCAGTGTAGATGTTGCAACACATGAGGGAGAGGCCTCTGGAGCAAAGCTGAAGGTCAAGGCGAAAGGTCCAAAATTTGGAATGAATTTCCCCAAATTGAAAAAGTCAAAATTAGATGTACAATCTTCAAATGACAGTTTTGAGGTGAAAGACTTAGAGGCCAAAATTAAGCCTCCGTTAGCAGAGTGCGATTTGAACGTGCCTCAGGGCAAAGCTGAAACTTATGTTCCTAATCTTGAGGTTAGTGTTAAAGGAAAAGGAGAAGGTCCTGAGATAAAAATGCCAAAAATGAATTTGGATGTCTCAGATACAAAGATAACAGTCCCAAAGTTTAAACTACCAAAGGTAAGACTTTCTTGTCATTCAGATGAAATTGATGGAGAGGCAAGTAAACAAAACGATTCATATGAAAATAAACTGAAAATGTCTAAGATTGACATCAAAGCACCAAATGTGGATTTGGACCTGAATCTCTCAAAAACTAAGAGCACGGATGAATCCAAAGATGCTGAAAGAATCAACATTGCCAAACTTGACACATCATTACCAAATCTAAACCTTGATGCAAAACAAAAATTTGGAGATGACATTGATGGATCCATGGTCAAAGAGCATTTGATTTTTCTCCCCAAACTTGACATTGCACTGCCCAAGATAGAGACATCAGATGTGGACATTGATCTTCCTACATTAGATGTGTCATTACCAAAGATGGCTGCAAAAAACATTGATACTGAAGGACATGCAAGTACAGGGGTAAAATTTGAAGTGACAAAATTAGACATCTCTCTTCCAAAAATAACATCCCCTGAGGGTGAAGTCATGGTTGAAGAACCTGGAGCAAAAATTGGAAAAATTCACAAGCCGAATATCAATATTTCATTTCCAAAAGGTAAAGCACAGGGAAAAGTGGAAGGTCATACTGAGAAAGGAGCAAATGTTGACGTTTCTTTACCAGAGGGGGGTGCAGATATTGAGGGCCAGTTTAGAAAAGGGGGAAAGTTTAAAATGCCTAGCATAGGTGTCTCCCTACCTAATGTAAAATTACCTGAGCCATCAATTGATATTTCACTCCCTAAAGGCAAAACAGAGGGAAATGTTGAGCTTGGAGAACCATCTGGGAAAGGAGGCAAATTCAAAATGCCACATCTAGATGTTTCGCTTCCAAAAATGAAATTATTCACAGGTGAAATCAATACTGAGGACCCAGAGGTCAAATGTGAGAAATTCCATATGCCATCCGTTGATATATCATTACCAAAAGGAAAAGTAGAGGCTGGTGTTGAGGTTGAGGGTCATTCTGGAAAAGGGGAAATGCCCAAAATTGATCTGAAAATGTCATTGCCAGAGGGTAAAATTTCTGAAAGTCATGATGTAAGCATTTCTGGAGTTGATATTTCATTACCAAAAGGAAAAACACGTGAACACATTAATCTTGAGGTTGAGAATGGAGATAAGTTTCAAATTCCTAAATTTGATGTAAGTCTACCTAAACTCAAATCAGGAGAAAGTGACTTTGATGTTAAAACACCCAATACCAAAGTTGGAAAGTTTCACATGCCAGAAATTGATATTTCATTGCTACATAAAAAAGATGAAAGAGATATTAATGTGGAACCCTCTGGTAAATGTGGAAGGGTTGAAATGCCAAATGTTGATATCTCTCTGCCTGCAGTGAAAGCTTCTGGTGTTGAGATTTCCTTGCCAAAAATGAAGTCATCACAGGGTGACATTAGTATTGAAGAGTCTGACAGCAAAAGATTCAACGTGCCATCTGTTGACATATCATTTCCAAAAGTAACAGGCACAGGTGATGTAGATGTCAAGAGACATTCTGGAAAAATGGGGACATTTGATATGCCAAAACTGGATATTTCCTTGCCAAAAATTGAATCAACCAAAGGAGAACCTGAATTCAAAGGTGGCAAATTACATATGCCTTCTTATAATATCTCCTCAGCAAAGGTTAAAGCAGAGGGTGATGTTTGTCTCAAGGGAGAAACCAAAAAGTGGACAAAATTTAAAATGCCAAAATTGGACATTGACTTACCACAAATGAAATCAACAGGGACTGAAATCAATATCGAAAGACCTGAAGTGAAGGGTGAAAAGATAGATATGCCAGATGTTGACATTTCTCTTCCACAAGGAAAAGTAAAGGGAGATGGCACTGTTAATGTGAGTACTGTTAATGTTGCTATGCCCTCTGTTTCAATTTCATTGCCGAAATCCACAAATGAAAGAGACAAAAATGTCAATAGTCATGTCAAAAAAGGAGGAAAGTTTCACATGCCCAAATTAGATCTTTCACTTCCAAGGATTAAATCAAGACCAGTGGAAGTCAATGTTGAAGGACCTGAGTTAAAAGGAAGCACAGTTCACACACCCTCCATTGACATTTCTTTGCCTAAAGATAAAACTGAGACAAAGTTTGATATGGAAGGTCATTCTGGAACAGATATAAAGTTTGAAGTGCAAAAAATTGATATTTCACTGCCAAAAGTGAAAGCCCCAGAAGGAGAAATGAGAGCTGAAGATCCTCAGATCCACGGAGGAAAGTTAAATATGCCATCAGTTGAAATCTCCTTTCCAAAAGGGAAGGTGAAAGGACACACTGACCTTGAAGGCAAAACTACAGGGGCAAGTAAACTTAAGTTGCCTAAATTTGATATTAGCTCACCTAAAATGAAGTCTTCAGAGGGAGAAATCAATATAGAAGCAACTGATATCCAAGGTGGAAAGTTTCACATGCCCTCTATTGATATCTCTCTGCCAGGAGGAGGAGCAGGAGGAGATGTAGGTGTTGAAGAACATACAGGAAAAGGAAGAAAATTTGAAATGCCTAAAGTTGACATGTCCTTGCCTAAATTAAAATCTTCAGGAGGTGAAATTGGTGTTGAGGGTCCCGATATCAAAGGTGGAAAGTTTCACATGCCCTCTATTGATATCTCTCTGCCAGGAGGAGGAGCAGGAGGAGATATAGATGTTGAAGGACATGCAGGAAAAGGAGGAAAATTGAAAATGCCAAAATTTGATGTGTCCTTGCCTACATTAAAACCATCAGGGGGTGAAATTGATGTTGAGGGTCCCGATATCAAAGGTGGAAAGTTTCATATGCCCTCTATAGATATCTCTCTGCCAGGAGGAGGAGCAGGAGGAGATGTAGATGTTGAAGGACATGCAGGAAAAGGAGGAAAATTGAAAATGCCTAAATTTGATGTGTCCTTGCCTACATTAAAATCATCAGGGGGGGAAATCGACATTGAAGGTCCCGATATCAAAGGTGGAAAGTTTCACATGCCCTCTATAGATATCTCTCTGCCAGGAGGAGGAGCAGGAGGAGATATAGATGTTGAAGGAAAGGCAGGAAAAGGAGGAAAATTGAAAATGCCTAAATTTGATGTGTCCTTGCCTAAATTAAAACCATCAGGGGGGGAAATCGACATTGAAGGTCCCGATATCAAAGGTGGAAAGTTTCACATGCCCTCTATGGATATCTCTCTGCCAGGAGGAGGAGCAAGAGGAGATGTAGATGTTGAAGGACATACAGGAAAAGGAAGAAAATTCAAAATGCCAAAATTGGATGTGTCATTGCCTAAACTTAAACCATCAGGTGGTGAAATTGATGTTGAGGGTCCCGATATCAAAGGTGAAAAGTTTCATATGCCCTCTATAGATATCTCTCTGCCAGGAGGAGGAGCAGGAGGAGATGTAGATATTGAAGGACACGCAGGAAAAGGAGGAAAATTGAAAATGCCTAAATTTGATGTGTCCTTGCCTAAATTAAAACCATCAGGTGGTGAAATTGATGTTGAGGGTCCGGATATCAAAGGTGGAAAGTTTCATATGCCCTCTATAGATATCTCTCTGCCAGGAGGAGGAGCAGGAGGAGATGTAGATGTTGAAGGACATGCAGGAAAAGGAGGAAAATTGAAAATGCCTAAATTTGATGTGTCCTTGCCTACATTAAAACCATCAGGGGGGGAAATCGACATTGAAGGTCCCGATATCAAAGGTGGAAAGTTTCACATGCCCTCTATAGATATCTCTCTGCCAGGAGGAGGAGCAAGAGGAGATGTAGATGTTGAAGGACATACAGGAAAAGGAGGAAAATTCAAAATGCCAAAATTGGATGTGTCATTGCCTAAACTTAAACCATCAGGTGGTGAAATTGATGTTGAGGGTCCCGATATCAAAGGTGAAAAGTTTCACATGCCCTCTATAGATATCTCTCTGCCAAGAGGAGGAGCAGGAGGAGATGTAGATGTTGAAGGACATGCAGGAAAAGGAGGAAAATTTAAAATGCCTAAATTTGATGTGTCCTTGCCTAAATTAAAACCATCAGGGGGGGAAATCGACATTGAAGGTCCCGATATCAAAGGTGGAAAGTTTCACATGCCCTCTATAGATATCTCTCTGCCAGGAGGAGGAGCAGGAGCAGATGTAGATGTTGAAGGACATACAGGAAAAGGAGGAAAATTGAAAATGCCTAAAGTTGATGTGTCCTTGCCTAAATTAAAACCATCAGGAGGTGAAATCGACATTGAAGGTCCCGATATCAAAGGTGGAAAGTTTCACATGCCCTCTATTGATATCTCTCTGCCAGGAGGAGGAGCAGGAGGAGATGTAGATATTGAAGGACATGCAGGAAAAGGAAGAAAATTTGAAATGCCTAAATTTGATGTGTCCTTGCCTAAATTAAAACCATCAGGAGGTGAAATCGACATTGAAGGTCCCGATATCAAAGGTGGAAAGTTTCACATGCCCTCTATAGATATCTCTCTTCCAGGAGGAGGAGCAGGAGCAGATGTAGATGTTGAGGGACATACAGGAAAAGGAGGAAAATTTAAAATGCCTAAAGTTGATGTGTCCTTGCCCAAATTAAAACCATCAGGGGGGGAAATCGACATTGAAGGTCCCGATATCAAAGGTGGAAAGTTTCCCATGCCCTCCATAGATATCTCTCTGCCAGGAGGAGGAGCAGGAGGAGATGTAAATGTTGAAGGACATGCAGGAATAGGAAGAAAATTTGAAATGCCTAAATTTGATGTGTCCTTGCCTAAGTTAAAACCATCAGGGGGTGAAATCGACATTGAAGGTCCCGATATCAAAGGTGGAAAGTTTCACATGCCCTCTATTGATATCTCTCTGCCAGGAGGAGGAGCAAGAGGAGATGTAGATGTTGAAGGACATACAGGAAAAGGAGGAAAATTGAAAATGCCTAAAGTTGATGTGTCCTTGCCTAAATTAAAACCATCAGGAGGTGAAATCAATGTTGAAGGTCCGGATATCAAAGGTGGAAAGTTTCACATGCCCTCTATAGATATCTCTTTGCCAGGAGGAGGAGCAGGTGGAGATATAGATGTTGAAGGACATGCAGGAAAAGGAGGAAAATTGAAAATGCCTAAAGTTGACGTGTCCTTGCCTAAATTAAAACCATCAGGGGGGGAAATCGACATTGAAGGTCCCGATATCAAAGGTGGAAAGTTTCACATGCCCTCTATTGATATCTCTCTGCCAGGAGGAGGAGCAGGTGGAGATGTAGATGTTGAAGGACATACAGGAAAAGGAAGAAAATTTGAAATGCCTAAATTTGATGTGTCCTTGCCTAAGTTAAAACCATCAGGGGGTGAAATTGACATTGAAGGTCCCGATATCAAAGGTGGAAAGTTTCACATGCCCTCTATTGATATCTCTCTGCCAGGAGGAGGAGCAAGAGGAGATGTAGATGTTGAAGGACATGCAGGAAAAGGAAAAAAAATTGAAATGCCAAAATTTGATGCGTCATTGCCTAAATTCAAATCTTCAGGGGGTAAAATCGACGTTGAAGGTCCCGATATCAAAGGTGAAAAGTTTCACATGCCCTCTATTGATATCTCTCTGCCAGGAGGAGGAGCAAGAGGAGACGTAGATGTTGAAGGACATGCAGGAAAAGGAAAAAAAATTGAAATGCCTAAATTTGATGTGTCCTTGCCTAAATTAAAACCATCAGGAGGTGAAATCAACATTGAAGGTCCCGATATCAAAGGTGGAAAGTTTCACATGCCCTCTATTGATATCTCTCTGCCAGGAGGAGGAGCAGGAGCAGATGTTGAAGGACATACAGGAAAAGGAGGAAAATTTAAAATGCCTAAAGTTGATGTGTCCTTGCCTAAATTAAAACCATCAGGAGGTGAAATCAATGTTGAAGGTCCGAATATCAAAGGTGGAAAGTTTCACATGCCCTCTATAGATATCTCTCTGCCGGGTGGAGGAGCAGAAGGAGATATAGATGTTGAAGGACATATAGGAAAAGGAGGAAAATTGAAAATGCCTAAAGTTGATGTGTCCTTGCCTAAGTTAAAACCATCAGGGGGTGAAATTGACATTGAAGGTCCCGATATCAAAGGTGGAAAGTTTCACATGCCCTCTATTGATATCTCTCTGCCAGGAGGAGGAGCAGGTGGAGATGTAGATGCTGAAGGACATACAGGAAAAGGAGGAAAATTGAAAATGCCTAAAGTTGATGTGTCCTTGCCTAAATTAAAACCATCAGGAGGTGAAATTAATGTTGAAGGTCCCGATTTCAAAGGTGGTATGTTTCATATGCCCTCTATAGATATCTCTCTGCCAGGAGGAGGAGCAAAAGGAGATGTAGATGTTGAAGGACATACAGGAAAAGGAAGAAAATTTGAAATGCCAAAATTTGATGTGTCATTGCCTAAATTCAAATCTCCAGGGGGTAAAATTGACGTTGAAGGTCCCGATATCAAAGGTGAAAAGTTTCACATGCCCTCTATTGATATCTCTCTGCCAGGAGGAGGAGCAGGAGGAGATGTAGATGTTGAAGGACATGCAGGAAAAGGAGGAAAATTGAAAATGCCTAAAGTTGATGTGTCCTTGCCTAAATTAAAGCCATCAGGAGGTGAAATTGATGTTGAAGGTCCCAATATCAAAGGTGGAAAGTTTCACATGCCCTCTATTGATATCTCTCTGCCAGGAGGAGGAGCAAGAGGAGATGTAGATATTGAAGGACATGCAGGAAAAAAAGGAAAAATGAAAATGCCTCAATTTGATGTGTCCTTGCCTAAATTAAAACCATCAGGAGGTGAAATCGACATTGAAGGTCCTGATTTCAAAGGTGGAAAGTTTCACATGCCCTCTATAGATATCTCTCTGTCAGGAGGAGGAGCAAGAGGAGATGTAGATGTTGAAAGACATGCAGGAAAAGGAGGAAAAATGAAAATGCCTAAATTTGATGTGTCCTTGCCTAAATTAAAACCATCAGGAGGTGAAATCGACATTGAAGGTCCCGATATCAAAGGTGGAAAGTTTCACATGCCCTCTATTGATATCTATCTGCCAGGAGGAGGAGCAAGAGGAGATGTAGATATTGAAGGACATGCAGGAAAAAGAGGAAAAATGAAAATGCCTCAATTTGATGTGTCCTTGCCTAAATTAAAACCATCAGGAGGTGAAATCGACATTGAAGGTCCTGATTTCAAAGGTGGAAAGTTTCACATGCCCTCTATAGATATCTCTCTGTCAGGAGGAGGAGCAAGAGGAGATGTAGATGTTGAAAGACATGCAGAAAAAGGAGGAAAAATGAAAATGCCTAAATTTGATGTGTCCTTGCCTAAATTAAAACCATCAGGAGGTGAAATCAATGTTGAAGGTCCCGATATCAAAGGTGGAAAGTTTCACATGCCCTCTATTGATATCTCTCTGCCAGGAGGAGGAGCAAGAGGAGATGTAGATGTTGAAGGACATGCAGGAAAAGGAAGAAAATTTGAAATGCCTAAATTTGATGTGTCCTTGCCTAAATTAAAACCATCAGGAGGTGAAATTGATGTTGAAGGTCCCGATATCAAAGGTGGAAAGTTTCAAATGCCCTCTAAAGGTATCTCTCTGCCAGGAACCACAGAGGGCGGGCTTGATCTGGATGATGATACTAAAAAAGGTTTAAGATTTCACATGCCCACTGTTGATATCTCTCTCCCAAAAATGAAACTGACAGAGCGTGAACTCAAAGTTGGCTCAGAGAAGAAAGACAAAGACATTTCAGTACCTAAAATGACCTATGATTCTGATGCTATGACCAAAGCTACTGGTGCCAAAATTAGTGACTTAAATGTCCCTGAGGCCACTTTAGGTGGTAACATCAAGCTGCCAACAGTGAAAATCCCAACTGTTGACATATCTGCTCCTAAAGTTGACCTGGGCTTCACTCTTCCAAAAGCAAAGGGCAGTGATAGAGAAAATATTGAACTTCTTAAGGCAGAGGGTGGAAGACCCTCATCTGGGGCAAGTTTTGATGTTCCAGATGTCTCTGTAAAAATGCCAAAAATTTCACTCCCTAAATTTGGCAGAAAATTGAAAAGTGGAGACAAACTAGAACCAGAGAGTCCAGGCTTATCTATAGATTTGGACTTGGAAAAAACATCACCATCAGTGGAAACAGATGCCAAAATGAATAAGTCCAAAATCAAAATGCCATCTATTGGAACATCTAAAAAGGATATTAAAATAATTGGCCCTGAAGCTGAAATGAAGATAAAGGCAGGCTCTGGAGGAATTACAAAACCAGAAATCAGAGTGGAGGGTCCTGATGACAAGGTCAAATACAAGCTCAAATTCCCCAAATTCAAGACAACTACTCCAAAAGCAAAACTCAAAGATGTAGAAATGGATATGCCTGCAGTGGATAACAAAGGAAAGGTCAAAATGCCAGCAGTTGAGATATCATTGCCAACAGCAAATATTCCAGAATGTGAGGTATTGCTTCCAAAAACTGAGGTTGATGTATCTGAAGCAGATATCAGAGGTTATGAGGGCAGTTTAAAAATTCCCAAGATGCCAACTATTGACATATCAGTTCCAAAAGTTGATTTAGATGTTTCCTTGCCTAGAGTAAAACTTCATGAACCAATGGAGTCAAACACTTCTGACTTAAACATTGATAGTAGTAGAGGTATAGTAAATTTCCCCCATGTTAAAATTCCTAAAGTAGACCTTTCACTTCCTCATGGAAAAACAGGTGACACAGGTAACCATGAGGTGGATATTGGAAGGAGGGGTAAATTAAGAATGCCAGAAGTGGAAATATCATTACCTCATGTGAAAAATGACACATCTAATGCTGACATTGAAATTAAAGGTGAAAAACTAAAAATGCCAAAAATTTCAGTGCCTAATGTTGATATATCTTTGCTTCATGGAAAAACAAAGGAAACTGATGATCCTGATTCAGAATTTGGAGCTAAAGGAGGTAAATTAAAAATGCCAGACATCACAGTGCCTAAGATAGATTTATCGCTGCCTCATGGAAGCAAAGGAGAAAGTCATGCACCAGATTCAGAACTAGAAGGTGGAAAATTAAAGATGCCAACAGTTGATATATCCCTTCCTAAAATAAAATCTAAAGGCTTTGCTCCAGAACTTCAGCTTGGTGAAGGAAAAGGTAAAGTCATGATCCCTGGAATTAAACTACCAACAGTAGATATCTCATTACCTCGCGGTAAAATAGAAGACAGTGATACTCTTGAACAGGGAGCGTGTGGCAAAGAAGGGAAATTCAAGGTGACTAATATCAAAATTCCAAAAGTAGATATATCATTAGAAGGACAACAGGAGGATACAGAAAAAACAGAGGTCAGAAAACAAGGTGGCAACTTTCAGTTACCGAAAATGACAATGCCTAAAGTGGATATATCATTACCCTATGGCAAAACGGTTGACACTAAGGCTTCAGGATCTGTGGAAGTAGAAGGTGGACAACGTAAAATGCCTGATTTTAAGATACCACAGGTAGACATTTCATTACCAGAAGGTAAAACTGTTGAGTTTGATACTAAAGAAGTAGAATCTGGAAGAGGGGGTGGAAAATTCACTATATCAAATGTTAAAATCCCAAAAGTAGATATAGTAATGTCAAGAGATCCAGACATGTCAGTTCCTTCTACTGATGCGGGCCTTAAGGATGCACGTAAAGAGGGTAAAAAGATGAGGATGCCAACTACAGATATAGAGGGCCCTAATGTGGATCTAGAGTTGGATCTTGGCTTATCGAAACAAGGAAAAAAGAATAAAAAGAAGACTGCACTTCCAGAAATTGATCTTAGCCCCACTGCACCAAAAGAACCAATAAAAGGGCCAAAAGTCAAAGGTTCAAAATTTAATATTGGAATGCCAAAAGTAAAAACTGGAAAAACTGATGCAAACTTAAAAGCTAATTTACCAGCACCAAAGATATCTGAACTTGACTTTGACATTGAGACTGCCCAAGCTGACACTAATCATTCTGAAGAAGATAAAAAGCAAATGGGTAAAGTCAAAATTCCAAAGTTTGGGATACCTCTGCCATCTTTAAGTTCACCTGAAGCTAACATCACATCATCTCAGGTAAAAGTTCACTCTATAAACGTAGACTCTGAGGTGGAGTATGAGGGCCCACGTATGCCAAAGGTAACAAAAGCTGTATTTGTTATGGTGAATCCACAAACAGAGAGTTTTGGCAAGTCTCGATCAAATGAAAAGGGGAAAGCAGTAAATTTGGAAGAGAAGGTGGAAACTGAAGGAAAGTCAAAAACTGCTAAGCTTAAATTGCCCAAAGTCACATTTTCATCTGGGCAGAGAGGATCATTTGATGTAACACCAAGTGGGTCTGATGATGGAACAAGTTCAAGTCTAAATGGTGACAAAGATGAAAAAGCAATGTTTGGAAAGCTTAAATTGCCCAAACTGGAGTTTTTCTCACCATACTCAAAAGATACAGTTCAGGAAGAGGAAATGGAAACAAGCATGACACATCTCAGGAAGGAGACCTCAGTGGAAAGCAAAGAGAGCAAGAAGACAATATCGGGTACAATGAGAGAGACTGATACTTTAGTATATTCAAAAGCAAGGACTGAAATGCTAGCAGAACGGGAGGGATCAGAGTCCCCAATACCTACAGTATCAGCTGGATTTGTCACTTTAAAGAAGAGTGAAGAAAGAGAGGAAACAACATGGTTCAAAGTACCCAAGGTTACCCTTAGTCCCCATTCTACTGGCATCCTTCACATCACACCAGAAAGCTCTCCAAAAGGAAGCAAGTCCTCTCTTGAGGAAGCCTCTGGAGGTTTCTATGTGAAGATGCCAAGTGTAGAATTTTTGACCCAAGAAATGTCCTCAGAGCATCTGATTACTAAAACTGTAGTGACTAAGACAACAAAGTATACAGAAACAAAAAGTAGCAGTTCGAAACAGTAAGCGTCTCAGTTGACATACAAATGACATACAGTTGGTAGTGGAATACTACCATAGGCCCGAATATTTTTATATGTGGCAATTATTTCAGTCTTGCTGGTTTTATATTTAAAGCAAATAAAGCAAAAAATTTATAAACAATAAATTATACTAAAAAAAAACACGACAAGCATTATTAAAATGTTGCTACAAAAAGAGTATTTATTTATTGTAGACCTTATTTTCATGTTTTGTAACTTGCCACTGTATGACACTTTGAATTGATTTATCTGTAAAGATATTTCTCTGATCAAACACATTTTGTTGTAGATAAGAAACACAATATAGGCACAAATCTGTGCAAAACAGACAGATACATATTAGGCATTTAGACATATTACATTTATTTTTGTTTTTGCTTATGCTTTTATTGTGCAGTCTTAGCACAATATGCCATTTAAATTGTAGAATTTTACAGCATTTTGGAAATATTGCTTTGCTTTTTTTGATGCCTGGTTTGTCTATGTGGTTTTTTGGTTGTTGTTGTTATGGAGTTCTGTTTATTTTAGATACTATTAGAAAGATATGTACTATTTTTACGTATTTATATGCATGATCTGTACAGATAAGACACTAAAAAAGGAAGCCTGTGATGTTGAGTATTTTTGTGATACATATTTTTGTGAAATATTCAAACAATATAAAGTTTTTTTCCCCATCACTTTTTTTAAGGATTGTGATATGCTGTACCAGATTGCCTTTCTCTGTTTGAGAACACTGAGTGTGAAAAAAAAAAAAAAATCTTTTTAAAATTAACTCTTGTGTTGATGGATTTAGCCTACATGAATATGTATATGTATATTATATTTAAGGCAGGTTTCAGTATTGAACTGCATGATTGTAATGTGTTGCTTTTCTGAAACTTATCTCCATCTAATACAAAAATAGAATACTCAAATAAAATATTAACATTTTAATTTCCTGATCTTTTTCATTTTTAATTCTCACATAATTACAGCACTAATGTAGTACTAACGAGTAGTGGTTAAATTCTTAAACGGACATGGCAAGCAAAATTACAAAAAATACAAACAGCTGGCATAACTTTGTGCTTTCCTCAAGATCGCAGTATACAGTAAAACTGAACACATGTAATGATGTTTATGAATGATGAAACGTACATCCAGATAGTGAAAGCATTAAAGGAAAAATGTACTCAAAATGTTTATTTCGGTCATCATTTACCAAACCTCACGTCGTTCAAAATCCATATTACTTACTTGATCCCATGAAAACACAAAAGCAGACATTTTGAAGAATGTATTGTTTGTTTTTGTCCATGCAATTACTTTGAAAGGAGACTGGGTCATTCCGTGTCAAATCAACCAAATTTCAGAAACTTCCCTGGCTCAAATTTTTCATTTTGTTAATATTTTTTCTGTACAAAGACAAACATAAATAGTTATGAAAGCCAAAATATTAAATGTCCCAGATGTACATTTACTGAGTAATCCATTGTTTTGTAGAGGGGCTCAAAATGACAATTTTCACCTGAGATTTTGAGCCAATTTATAGGGGTGTAAAAATGACTTTATATAGATGGCAGCATCATTATTTTATTTTTACACAGAGATTGGTAGGTCTATTAGTAAAATCTGTTAAATTTAGCAATCTTTGTTTCAGTATATGCCAACAGTGACAGTTCAAAAATGGCAAAAAGCACTTCCTCTTGTGGCCCTCGATGGTTCACTCCCAGAGGAGATCTTAATGTGGCTCCATGAGTAAATTGGTAAATTGTACACATTTTCAGTGGTCAAAAACCAAATGTGGGTCACTTTGCATACAGCTGATACTTTTTTTTTAAAAGAGGAATATCTGAAAAACAAATAATGTTGAAACTAGAAATGCATCTCATGTTTTTCCATCAGCTCAATTGCATAGAACACACCTGAGTGCCATAAATACTCCTTTTCCAAAGTTTGCATGCCTGCATTTCTAAAAGTATTCAAGATATCTTAATATCCTTCTGGATATTATATAATCTTAATTTTCAAGGCCCTATATAGTTCAGTCCCATAGATATGGGGATCTCAAAGCAGCTCCATGTTCAAATTGTTGAATTTGATCCATTTTCAGTGAACGAAAACCAAATGTGGTTCACTTTGCTCACAGCTGAATCTTATTGCATTTAAAGAGGAATGTCTGAAGAATGTAGAAATGTATCTTGTTTCCCTCTATCAAAACAATTGCATAAAACATAACTCTCTGAGTTATGTTATGTTATACAGTTATACATTATTTGTTCTTTAGATATTCCTCTTCAAAAGAAAAAAAGTATCAGCTGTATGCAAAGTGACCCATATTTTGACCACTGAAAATGTGTACAATTGACCAATTTACTCATGGAGCCGCATTAAGATCTCCATATCTCTGGGATTGAACCATCGAGGGCCTTTAAAATGAAGATACCAAAAGGAAAGTTTGTTAAGAACCGGAATATAAAAGAATATTAAGATATATTTAATACTTCTTGAGTTACAGGCATGCAAACTTGAGGCAAAAAACAAAAGAAGTGCTTTTTGCCATTTTTGAACTGTCACCGTTGGCATATAATGAAACAAAGATTGCTAAAGTCAACACTCTGTGTGAAAATAAAATAATGATGCTGCCATCTTTCTAAAGTCATTTTTACACCCCTGTAAATAGGCTCAAAATCTCAGGTGAAAATGGTCATTTTGAGCAACAAAATAGTGGATTACTCAGTAAATATACATCTGTGACATTTGATATTTTGGCTTTCATCACTATTTATGTTTGTCTTTGTACAGAAAAAAAATAAAAAATTTGACTCTGGTTGAGTTGACTCGGAATGACCAGACTGGAACTGTTAAGCTTACAACTAAAAAATATCTCATTACTGTGTGATGAAAAAAAGAATCCATCCATTCTGTGCCATAGACCCTATAAGTCTTCTGAAAAATGAAGATAATTTCTATTTTTATTTTCCGCTGAGGAAATACAGTCATACAGGTTTGGAACAAAATGAAGATGAGTAAACGTAAATGATGACAATTTCCACTTTTGAATTTTAAAATTAAAATAATGTAAAAGTGACACTAATATAAGTGACATGAATTATTCTAATTATATTTAAAGTGTCTAATGTAAAGACATAGGTTACCACGTTTTTAACAAAGTCTTTGTATTGTATTGAGTTCTATTGAACTACCGATTATTTAGAAGTCTAGCAAAAGAAGGTGACGACATAAGGTAACAAATACTTACCAGAACTGATTAAAGATCTAAATGAAGTGTGTGTTGGCGCGTGTGCGTGTCCTCTTCGTGCGTAAGCATAAAAGCACTGACAGCGTGCGCGCGCGTTAGGCACGCTCGGCTATTGGTCAGCTGATGGCACGCACTAGATTGCGGAGGCTCTGCGTTGCTTCGCCAGTGAGAGCAGCCTGCGCTATCAGGAGACACGGAGGTGTAGCATGACGTTCACTTTAACGGAGCACATGAAACGTACATGGGATTAATATGTTACCATACAAATCTTCGTTGCTCTGTATTCGGATATGCTGTCTTAAAACGACGTGGTGACATGGATATCATCATTTCTAGACGGTCCAAAATTCTCATGAAGGTTAAAGCCAAAATCCTTCAGCCCAGCAGCATCTTCCCAACGCACGACAGCTGGAATTGTGTGATTCGTGACATCGCATCGGCATGAGGAAAATAACTGGCACACTCTAAAGGTAAGAAGAAACAAAAGATGGGTTATTTATGATCTAAAACGAATGATATTAGCTTATCAAACCACAAAAATAATAGATGAGCACATAATTCCCCTCCCCGATGTTACCTCATGTGAGATAGGCTACATCTGTGTGGGCAAGTGTTAGTTAATGACAGACTCTCGATTTGGTGCAAGTGATGTGATCACGTAGTGTGTGTAGACTACGTAACGCAGCGTCCTCCGATCATCGTGACATAGTTTGTGACATGCGAAATACAATTTGAGAAAAAAAAATTATTGTACACCACAGTAACAGTATACAATATAAGGTAATCGAAAGTCTATATAAAATACAGTTATAATGACTACATATAATATATATATTTTTAAAAAATCATATTGAATAAAATTGAAAGAACGAAGACAGAACTATCTTTTCGTGGTTTATGACAATATCTATCTTTTTAAATATATTTATTATAAGTGTAAAAATTAAATACATTATACGTATTGTATATGTATTTTATTAAATATTACAATATTCAATACTTATTAGTGTGTGTATATATATATATACAAACACACACACATCATACACTCTAATGCTGGGTTAAAAACAACCCAGGTTGAGTTGAAAATGGACAAACCCAACAATTGGGTTGTTTTAACCCAGTTAAGGGTTAAATGTTTGCAAAACCTGCTGGGTAGTTTTATTTAACTCAACTGTTGTTTAAAAATTGCTGTATTTCTTGCTTAAAATGAACCCAAAGTATGTTGGAAATTAACATTTACTAATATGTCTAATAAATGAACATTCATTAATACGTTTAATTAATAATAATTAAACAATAAACATTTATTATATTGCTTATTCATAAATGTCCACCTTTCGATTATTATTGTTGCCTCTAGTAATTATGTGTCTGATTTTTAATTTCCAACCTATTTTGGGTTCATTTTCAGCCAGCCATATAGTCATTTTTAAACAATAGTTGGGTCAAATAAAACTGCCCGGCACATTGGGCAAACATTTAACCCAACCGCTGGGTTAGAACAACCCAATCGGTGGGTTGGTTTTAACCCAGCATTTTTTTTAGAGCGTAGGTTGACAAAAGTGCTGTACATAAAGTTAAGATAATATAAAACAAATAAACAAAATGTAGAAATTTACAAAAACAATACAATAAAACTATTAGGATTAACTTTTAACCCACCATAATTTGTCAAATAAATAAGATTTAAGCATAGACAGACAAGGAATAAAAAATACAGTAAACTATAATAAAAATATAACCTACTAAATTTTAGTATATACAATTACAGATTAATAATATTACAATACATTTTACAGTTATAATGAATGCAAGAGAATTACATATTTTCAATTTTAGTATATAATTATATATACTCAGACATTAAGGACTTGACAAATGATGTGAAATCCAGAATAAAACACAAGGCAAATTAATTTCAAATAAAACAGGTATAGTAAATACATTTATTTTATTTGAAAACAGTTTACCATGAACTAAACTAATATTTGAGCAATTGAACTTGTTTTGTATTGACCTTTAATTGTCAGATATCGAACTTACATAAAGATATATGCCATTTGCATTCCATGAATGCAATGATAATGATAAAAATGAATGATAAAAGATGTGCTGTAACAGAAACATTTTAAGATTTTGACATCCTAAATGCCATTCTTACCCACCACAGCATCTGATATTATTCACTCAAGAAGAATGCTGCAACAGAACAACAACAATAACTGCTTGGACATGGCCCATCGGGAGCTACTGCATGAATGCCGAAGAACCAATGTCTCATTGACCAGTGCCCTTGAGTTTGGAGCCATACCCCTGATTAAAGGCCTGAGAGCATGGGCTGTGAGTGGTGGCTACTCTAAAGCCAGGAGAAAGGCTGCTAATGGATCTCGGGTACAGAGCGCATGCCTACAGCCTCCTGAAAACAGGGTGGGGCTGAGAAGCTGGTCAGGTCAGGTTAACAGTGGCTATGGGCACACATTGGACAGTACAAATCCAGGGGTCAGGCAAGGCGGTCTTGGTGCTCTTGTAACTGTGGCCACTTTGAAAGGCACTGAAGGGGGTGGCAGGCAGACTCAGACACGCTGCCTCTTTCTCAAGGCCCAGGGACGGGGCAGCTACATCTGTGCTGTTGGAAACCGAAGGGCTGGAGCGAGAGTCACAGGTCCACGGACTCACACTGTCATTCTTGAGGGGACAAAAGAAGAGCTTACATGTTCCTCCAGGGGACCGAAGTTGAGCCAGGATGGGACAGATGATGGAGGACTATTCAAGGCCAAGCCCAGGGCTATTCGAAAATGGAGGAAGTGCAGTAAAACAACAGGCTCGGCGGAGAAAAGAACAACGGCTCACGGCAAAGAGGAAATCGCCAATCAGCACTGTGAGCCGGAAGATGGTGTCCAAAAAAATGCAGTCATTACAGACACACATAACGTAACACCATGTAACACAATAACAC
Organism: Anabarilius grahami; assembly: GCA_003731715.1. Taxonomy (NCBI): domain Eukaryota; kingdom Metazoa; phylum Chordata; class Actinopteri; order Cypriniformes; family Xenocyprididae; genus Anabarilius; species Anabarilius grahami. The sequence goes on along the minus strand of RJVU01014363.1, from coordinate 2,495,124 downwards.
AATGCCAGAAAGGTAGCAGCGCTAGCTATCCAAGTAAGGAAGATATCAATGCGTTGGGCGAAGACAAAAGGGCTCATTGCAAAACTGTTGCACCCGAGAGCATGGATCCACAAACCTGCTGCTCTTCTGCAAAACCATGTGCCAAAGCAGCTGAGATGAGTATTAATCAATCCGATTACTGTTCTGAAATAGATGAAGGATCCAGTTGTGCCAATGGTGATGCTCAAGGAGACCCTAAGGTTAGTAAACGTGACCTTGAATCAATTGATCACCAGAACATTGATAACTTTGTTGCTGATGTGCCAAACCTAGAATCATCTGTAGCATCTGAGGCTAACTTTGAAAGTCTAGAAATAAAATCAACCACAACAAACTGTAATAATGAGCCAAGCATAGATCATTCTTCCATTAAAACTCCCTCCGAAGTCCCTGTCAGCATTCAGAAGAATCAAGAATCCAGGCCAAATGAGCGCCTACTGGACCGTGAGAATCTACATTCGGTGGAGACCGGTGACCTCACAACACAGAGAGACGGCTCTCCAGATACAAAGAATACAGTCATGCCGGAGGGCCGCACTCCAGTGGGTGTTGAATGTAGCACTACAGAGAAGAAGTGGAGGCCGCCCATGTGCTCACCTCAGCATTGGGAGGAATTAATCACAGAGCATGGGGAACTTGAAGTTCAGCAGTCTGACAAATCCTCTTCACAAGGCTTTAGCACACCAACAACCAATATAACTGTAACCGCTATTCACTCACAGCCTAATCCTGCCCCTACCACCACTGCAGCCATAGCAACAGCCATCCCAGCATTAAGCAATGGGGAGGTGGGGGCTAGAGGTGGAGACTTGCTGCCTCTGGTGAACTCAGAGTTGCTATCAGAGCCGGCAAGAGTTGACGACAGTGACAAGGTGGCCACTGACGAGGGGTCTCTTGATGTGGGCGAGGAGGAGGATGAGTTTGGGGCATTCATGCAAGCAGGTGCGGAGCAGCTATGGATGAACGGGTTCAGTGAAGTCCAACAGTTAGCTGCAGGAGAGGATTACAACTGTGGTAAGTACACTGTCTTGAAAGTTGCAGAGTAATGAATGCATTTCGTCACTTAAGACGGAAGGTACAGTAAGTTCCCTTCTGGAGCAGGAACCTGGCTTTGTTTGGGTTGAGTGAGCAGATAAACATGCAGTCCCAATGTTCCAGTACTAAATAGTCTGTCTGGATTGACCTGGATTCCTGCAGACCCCCTCGCTTCCCCCCGACCTCATGTGAAGATATTAATTATTTAAAGCGCTGCTTGGAATTCCTACCCCCTCAACCCTTCACTCCCCCTGTTGCTGTGTACCAGCCTAAGGCAGGAGGCAGCATTAAAAAGACATGCAAACACAAGGCCATTGGGACAAGAGGGGAGGCCAACCTCCACAATGCCAAAGGCAGTGTGTCTAGAGGGAACGGCTCGATCAAAATAGAGGACAAACACAGTATTATTTATTCATCTACTATGTCTTCTGCCCATAATTTTTGGTCAAAACCAAATACTTTCCACCTTAATATTCTTATGGGCTTACATTCATTTTTGGCAGCTACTGTGTAATCATAATCCGCAGGATTAATCCTGCTCTCTAAAAAGGTGAAAACCAGGGGATTCAGGTAGTCAACAGGTTTAACCTACTTTTTATATAGTTTTTAGTTTTAAAATTAGGTCATGCAACAACATTATTTATATGGCAAGTAAGTTATTTGTGGAAGGCATTTAACATTTTAACATCTTTCCAACACAGTCTCATTGGAATAATGTGCCTGCCGTGACATTTTTGCAAAATTATATTACGTTGCTGCTTGCACAATTTGTGACACTTTCAAGTGAAATGTCCAGTGAGTGGCACTAAAAGCATGTTCAGTTTTAACTGAAACTGATGAACTTGAATCTGGTAGCGCTTTATTACGTTGGTTGTTGTACATATCCGCTAATAGGTTAATGCTTAAGGTTAGTTGCATTTGAAAATCTTCTACCATTTCAAAAACCATCTACATTAAACCTTTAACCTAACCAATAGTGTAAACACAAGCAAACGTGAGATGAAAACAGTTTCTGAAGCAACCATGCCATTTTTGGTTGCTTCTAGAAGTTTTTGAGCTCTTTTATCATGACTCATGTTTACTGGACTCGTACCCGAACCCTCCAGCAGAACCTGATTTCACCAAGTGCAACATATTCCTGGATCAACATCTTTGTTGTTCCTGGAACAACATTCCAATAAACCAATCAGATTTGAGTTTACAGTTTGTATCAAGTTTAGGCTTAAAACCAGGGTTAGGTGTTTTTACATCAGTGTTATTCACCTATCATTTCCTTCTGAGTTTAGGGATAACTTACAGGTAGAGTTAGTTTTTGTGGTATGCATATGGTTGATTACATTTTCGGACAGGAATGTTGTTCCAGGATCAACTAAATGCACGTTGACTCAGGAACACGTCTAATTTGGCAAAATCATGCAAAGCTCCACATCACAAGTGCAATGCCAGGTGAGCAACCAGAAAAGCCAAACATATGGAGCTTGTTATGTGATGCAAACATCATAATGTATTAGTTTACAAATCATACTCTATGGTAAAAGTGTTTTGAGGTCATAACATAGTACTATGCAAGAACTAAGCGAACAGTCTTTATTAATCAATGATATGCCCCTCTAATAATAATTTGTGTGAAATGGATTAAATGTTGTTGGTGTTTCACTGCCACTTGTGGTAATTTCACCTGGAAACGGCACTGATTTGTACTGTATGTTGGTATTAGAGGCACATTTTCCCAAATGAGCCTATGTTGTACCTTTCAACAATGGTCTATAAATAACTAATTATACGCTTTGTTCACAGAGTGTACAAAAACAGAGAACTGAAGTATGGATAAACACTTTCACTGCCTGTCAGTTATTGCACATGTCCATGGTGCTAGAGTTTTTGAAACCTTTCCACCACAGTTAGCAGAAGCTCTGTGCATTAACATAACGCCTACTGGTTTTGTTAAGAGTTTTTGTATGAGATCCAGGGAAATGAAACTATAAAGACTTACATGAACCCTCCTCCCCTCTCAGATGAATGCACAAGTTCCATTGATGCAAATGAACCCACATCCTGGGCATCTGATTGGACAGCAGACCAGTCATTCCAGCAATCAGAGAGCACATGGATTGCCTTCAGCCAGGAGACTGTGGAGCAGAAGATAGTGCCTGATGGCCAGTGGTGGCCTTCTACTGAAAAGCCAAACCTTTTCCTCTCTCCTCTCCATAATGTGGTAAACATTTGTTCTATGTTATAATAATTATGTTTTCAGGTTATTTTCAAGTATTAAAGACACTGAAAATTGTGCAGCCTTCACGTGTTAGCGGAAATTTCCTACTTCCCACTTTTTGAAGTCGTGATTACGAGCTCGTCGCATTCAAGTGCTTTGTTGTCAGAAAGAACAGGAATCATGGAGGACACCAGGTTTATTTTTGCCCATTTATTGGGAAAATCTTATTAAAGCCAAAATGATATTTAACAACCCTTTCATTGACATTCACCACCCTATCTAGATAATCAGCTTGCTGATGATTCTGAAATTTCGGTCAAATACAGGCTATTTTCGCTGTGTATAAAACATACAATATGCTTCAAATGATTATTCATATACAGTACAGTCCAAAAGTTTGGAACCACTAAGATTTTTAATGTTTTTAAAAGAAGTTTCGTCTGCTCACCAAGGCTACATTTATTTAATTAAAAATACAGTAAAAAACAGTAATATTGTGAAATATTATTACAATTTAAAATAACTGTGTACTATTTAAATATATTTCACAAAGTAATTTATTCCTGTGATGCAAAGCTGAATTTTCAGCATCATTACTCCAGTCTTCAGTGTCACATGATCCTTCAGAAATCATTCTAATATGCTGATCTGCTGCTCAAGAAACATTTAATGTGTACAATTGTACAAAATATTTGTGTACAATATTTTTTTTCAGGATTATTTGATGAATAGAAAGTTCAAAAGAACAGTGTTTATCTGAAATCTAATCTTTTGTAACATTATAAATGTCTTTACTGCCACTTTTGATTGATTTAATGCATCCTTGCTGAATAAAAGTATTCATTTCTTTAATTTCTTTTCAAAAAAATAAAAATAAAAATTCTTACTGACCCCAAACTTTTGAACGGTAGTGTATAATGCTACAGAAGCTTTGTATTTCAGATAAATGCTGTTCTTTTGAACTTTCTATTCATCAAGGAATCCTGAAAAAAAAAGTACACAACTGTTTTCAACATTGAAAATAATCATAAATGTTTATTGAGCAGCAAATCAGCATATTAGAATGATTTCTGAAGGATCATGTGACACTGAAGACTGGAGTAACGATGCTGAAAATTCAGCTTTGCATCACAGGAATAAATTACTTTGTCAAATATATTTAAATAGTACACAGTTATTTTAAATTGTAATAATATTTCACAATATTACTGTTTTTTACTGTATTTTTAATTAAATAAATGTAGCCTTGGTGAGCAGACGAAACTTCTTTTAAAAACATTAAAAATCTTAGTGGTTCCAAACTTTTGGACTGTAATGTATGTAAATATGCACTACTTTAACGACAAGACAAGGTGATGTAGCTGTTGTGGAAAGAATACTAGTTCTCCCCTCTGCCATGTTTAAAATTAATGGCATGCCCAACTCAGGAACTTGGGTATCAAAATTATCCCCAAGCTTCCCAATGGTAAATACGACTTGAGAGGGCGTTCATGTCCAATTGACGTCAAAAACTGGAAGACTAATTCGCCACTTGTTTCCTCTATTTTTTATAATGGGGGTTTTCAATTTATGAGTAAAATAAGGTCTGTGCTAAACATAACTGGACGAAACTTAAACGTTTTGCTCTACAATGTAAATTGTAAATGTAAATTACACACACCCATATTGAATATGTGATTTCTTGAGCTGTTATTTTTATTTAAAAAAAGTATTGTCAAGTTATTTTAACCACAGACCTCATTTTACTCATAAATTGGAAAACCCTATTATAAAACCCTATAGGAAAATCTCGAGGGAACCATTGGCGAATTAGTCTTCCGTGTTTTGATGTCATCCCTGCACCACTCTATGTCAGCCGCTTTGTGTTGGGGTCCTTAACATCCTGACCTAATGAATGTACATTATCCCACTTATTTGACTACTTAAAAATGACATTTGCGACAGCATGTGAAATAATGTCAAAAATATAGATTTTTCGATTACATATCGATAATGAAATATCTGAAACGCTTCTAATACTCATTTTCCGCAGAACCTACACGATACCAGCTGCGCTTTCTCTCTCATCTCTCCGACAGCGAGTTGACACACAAACCCGCCTCCCCTCACACACTCGTTCCATTTGCTCCGGATGAATATTCCGGCTTGAATTTCAGCATGGGATCGCATGTATTGTGCATAATTTTACTCATTCCCAAAGATTTTGTGCTCACACCCAAAGTGAGCGCACATAAAGCCGCCTCTCAGTACTAAATTGAGTATTTTTCGCTGCTTATTGCACTTAAACAGTCAAATACACACAAAATAATGTCAAAATGCCGGTCTTGGGGAATATTCACATAAACACAAATGTTTTAAGTGAACATAAACAGTTGAGAAAGAAAACACATGTCATAAAATTTTTATTTATATAGCGCTTTTTACAATATTGTTTCAAAGCAGCCTCATAGCGATAACAGGAAAATGAATGGACAGTATAATGCAGAGGGGTGTCCAAACTCAGTCCTAGAGGGCCACTGTCCTGCAGAGTTTAGCTTTTAACTTACCACAACACACCTGCCTGGAAGTTTCCTGTATGCCTAAAAACCTTGATTAGCTGGTTCAGGTGTGTTTAATTGGGGTTGGAGCTAAACTCTGCAGGACAGTGGCCCTCCAAGAGCAGGATTGGACACCCCTGGTATAATGGATCTGTGCATCAGGTCTTAAAGTGACAGCAGCCTAATATACCTGCTGCCAAAGATAATATGAGAAAATATTAAAAATATCTAAATGGCAGTTTTTCCCCATGGTATCGATGTCAAAATTGTGGCCAGTGAAAATGCTAAGTGGCTAGTAACTTTGGAAAACCACTAGCCACAATGCAATGAGCAAAAAAGTTAATGTCAACCCCTGCTGACATACTAATTCTCATCCTCTACAAACATTAATTAAAGGCTTATGATTTTAGTAGCACACTAATATATCTTTAAATTCAAGAATGTTGTTGGCTTATGAATGTTAACTAAAAGGTGTTGATGCTTTGATGACTAGTGATCCTTACTGTGTGTTTGTGTGTGTAGTCAAATGTGTTTCTTGAGGCCTTTCCCTCTGAGAAGACCCCCTGTGAAGATCCTGAATACATTCCTACACTAAAGCAGCTTCTGCAAGGACCAGCTGAAAACAGCAATATAGGGGATCACAAGTATGTTGCTTTATTTGTAGTTGTAAAGTTATGATTTTTTCAGTTATTATTAGGGACTTTTAGATGTCTCCCTTATGTAACTCAGCTGAATTAACTCATCAGCTGATAAGAAAAACATCGAAAATGTGCAGTTCTGGGAAGGCTCCAGGAATAGTTTGAAAACCCCTGGCACACAGTATATTAATCATCTATTGCCACCTTGTGGTAATACAAGATACTACAGCATTGCATCAGATAAAAAACAAAGGCCTGACTGTTTTGCATGAAATTCTGTATTTCATCCTCTTGAGATGACTGAAAATGTAAAAACAAATATTTCTTTGACAATTTCACATACAATAATTGTATTTGTTTTTCTTGTTACATGCTATAAAATTCCGAGTTAATCATTTTGCTTTGGCCCAAAGGCAACAGAGCTTACTTGATGGCCTCCAGGATCTGGACCGGATGATTGGTGTGAAATATAAGAGGGCAGAGTCTCTGCCCTGTAAACTTCTTCTTCAGTCACTGCATTTGGAACGTCCCAGCTCTGTGAGTTTCCTGTAATGAATGATGAAATCACTGCAATAATATATTGCCAAAACTTCCTTGATATTAAACTGAACTCTTTTGCTACATCAGTCACTTGTAATATTATTTGAAGTAGCAAATGTTATATTTATATACATGGCATTTACCATAAATAGGGCTTGGAATTGGTATGTTTACAGTATATTACTGTATATTTACCATAAATAAGTGTATTTTTTCAATATTACAACCACATAATCATCCTTTTCTACCTCAGGAATGTGTGACAGTTCGACTGAAGACCAGTGCCAGGTTTTCTCCAAATCTCCCAACATCCAACCAGCAATTAGCTGCAAATGCTAAGAGAAGACTGTCATATGACTTCAACAGAAATATCATGACTTAGTCTCTATATCTGCTGAAACATCTTTGACCTATGCTTCCTTGAAAAAAGGAAATTCAGGGGAGAGGAATAATACACGTTGAAAAACTGAATTTCCCTGGATTGACTTCTATTCAAGGTTTATTTAAAGTGTATTTCTTCTTTCAATGTCTGTTCTCACTCGGTGTCTGGTAGATTCTGTTTCTCATTCAGCTGTGTGTCAAGAAACAAAAGGCTTATGTTCAACCAAATATATGTTTTTCAGTATGTTAGAATATTGGGGTTAAATTAGGACAAATATACTAAAATGTCAAGTAAAAAAAAAAATTTGCCCAATTGTTTATTTCAGGTGTAAGGATACTTGTGCAGCACTGAGTCTGGTTATTGGACCCATTTTTATCAAATATGACAGTATGCATTTTGCATTACTTTCAATCTATGGATTACATTTGTTAGAATAAGATTATTTTGCTTTAGCCATGGCGAACCCGAAGATTCAAATCTGGTCTGTCACGTCCCAATCCCATACCCCAACTTTCCTTCTACTGTATTACATGATAAAGGCAAAAAGACATCAAATTAAATCAACAAATATATATATAGATTGAGAAAGAGAGAGAGAGATTAGGATTTCTTTCTACTCCCAAAAAGCTTTCCTTCACCTGAAAATTGTCAAAAGCTAGCAAATTTCCACAAAATGTATTTTCATACACCACCTCACAGAGAAATCCATTTTCTTGTTTCCATGTCTTTACTCCCTGTGATTGAAGTACTAAATATGACACTGTAGTGTACCATTTTTAACTCCTGAAGAATAGAGACCATATTTTCAGAAGTGTTTTAAAATGAATGTTAACATTTTAAATTGAACCTGTAAGCTTGTTTGTTGATTGATGTAATTAAAACACCTTTAAAGGACTGAATGAAGCGGATAACTGTTGGTTCAACCATTCAATGTTGCGTAAGTGACATCTGAGCAGATGTGCTAATTGCAACAATTCATGAACACAAAATAGCTTTAGGCCATTTTGAATATCTAAAATTGTATGATAAAAGCGCATTTCATAAGCTTTATTTGGCTCCAGTTTGGACCTAATCTTAATCCTTTGGCCTGAGATGTAACAAGTGTTGGTTAACTTTGTCTAATCAGAGTGACTTGGCTGCTTGTTTACCATAATGTTCACCATCTCCAGCTGTTCAGACTGCTGTCCTCGTACACCCTCATCATCATGAGTTTAAATGAGGTCTGTTTACTTAAGTGTGAATCTGAACAGGAACCACTAAACTGTTTTGACAGAGACTGCAGCTATTTCTATCCCCTCAGCGACATGTGACTCTCTCCCTCACTTCATCTTCACAACAGACTCCATCACGAGTTTGTTTTTCTTTCTGTGTTATTTTGTATTTCAAAAGAAAACTATAAAGTAGGATAATCTGGGCTGCAACCAAGACAGTAGGATAATTTGGGATGCAGTCAAGACTATGTTGACAAGACAGCTTGTCGCCATGCAATTATTGGTCTGACTCTGATCTCTCATGACAGTCAGTGCAAAAAAATGTCCCATATTACTGTAATACACCCTATGCAAATGAATCCAAACCACTGCACCAGTACCTACTACATGTGACATATGAATAAACATTTACAGCCTCTGTAAAACCAGTTGCTTCTTAAAGCAACACCATGGAACATTTGCTCACAGTTCCCCCATGTGGTTGATAAGCGCAATTGTCTATTACCAGTGTTGTAAATACTGGCCAGCGCAATACATGTGAATTTGTTGACTAAAGGATTAGTTCACTTTCTAATTAAAATTACCTGATAATTTACTCACCCCCATGTCATCCAAGATGTTCATGTCTTTCTTTCTTCAGTCGAAAAGAAATGAAGGTTTTTGATGAAAACATTCCAGGATTTTTCTCCATATAGTGGACTTTACTGGAGCCCAAACAGTTGAAGGTCAAAATTACAGTTTACAGCGATCCCAGACGAGAAATAAGGGTCTTATCTAGAGAAACCATCGCTCATTTTCTAACCATAAATGCTCATCTTGAACTAGCTCTCTTCTTCTTCTTCTCTATTTGAATTCCAGCAGTATTACTGCCCTCCACAGGTCAAAGTTTGAACTAAATTGTCATATACAATATTCTAGTGCAAGTATATAACAATTAGTTCAAACTTTGACCTGTGGAGGGCAGTAATACACTTAGCAGCGTCTACACTGCTGGAATTCTAATAGAGGAGAAGAAGAGAGCTAGTTCAAGATGAGCATTTATTGTTAAAACTTATATAATTTATTTATTTAAGAAAATGAGTGATGGTTTCTCTAGATAAGACCCTTATTTCTCGTCTGGGATCGTGTAGAACGTGTAATTTTGACCTTCAACCGTTTGGGCTCCATTGAAGTCCACTATATGGAGAAAAATCCTGGAATGTTTTCATCAAAAACCTTCATTTCTTTTCGACTGAAGAAAAAAAGACATGAACATCTTGGATGACATGGGGGTGAGTAAATTATCAGGTAATTTTAATTTGAAAGTGAACTAATCCTTAAGCTGACGGAACCGGCGAATGTAGAAACCTCGTTTGGAAACCATGTCCACCGACCAGGTAAAGTAGCCATGGCGTTGGTTTTGAGACTTGAATATTAGTTTGTTTCGTCTTATAGTTAGCTGTTGGCTAACTCCACCCAGGCTACGAGTAAAATATGGTCGCACTCTTACGCTGGCAGGGGATGGGCGGGGTTGTGTGTACTGACCCGAAAACGAAACTTGCAGAGTGTGGATTTAGCCGCTAGGAGGCTGCTCAAGTAGCAGCGGCAGTAGATTTCGTCCGGTTAAGAGTTGTTCTACCACTGAAATAGTTTTTTGGAAACATTATTTTAAGGTCGAAAAACTACATAGTGTTGTCTTAAAGGCACAATATGTAATTTTTCGCCAAAAAAAGGTATAGCTTGATGACGCCGGGATTGAGCGTGAAATCATGGGAGTTGTCGTCTTCACCTCACAGCCAGGGGAAAAGAATCCGATGGGACTCGGGCAGAAATCATGTTCATGGATGAGATTATTAACGTTACTGTAGTATGAAGCAGAGCAGGACCGAGTGCTGTGGGAGCAGAAACAAGGCCGCTGAAGCAATTGCTAACGAGAGACGAGTCTTTTATTGTGCTGCAGACAAGCACTTCCGCTTCTTCCAGTCAAGCGTATGTGGGGTTACGCAGGTAGGCGACGCACGGACACGGTCCAAGGCTAAAGGGATAGTTCACCCAAAAATTACATTTCTGTCATTAAGTACTCACACTCATGTCGTTCCAAACCCGTAAGACCTTTGTTCATCTTCGGAACACAAATTAAGATATTTTTGATGAAATCCAAGAGGTTTTTTATCTCGCATAGCAAAGCAACAAAATTACCACATTCAAGGTCCAGAAAGCTAATAAAGACATTGTTAAAATAGTCCATGTGACTACAGTGGTTCAAATTTAATGTTATGAAGTGACGAGAATACTTTTTGTGCGCAAAAACAAAACAAAATTAATGATTTAATTCAACAATTTTTCCTCTTCTATGTCAGTCTCTGACACAGTTGCCGCGTGTTCTATGTCAGAACGCCGACTCATTATTGGCCGGCTCTTGCGTCAGCAGTCACACGCATGCGGCGTGGTGCTCACGTGAACAGGCGTTTGGCCAATACTGAGCCAGCGTTCAGATGTAAACATGGAAGCTCTGCACTGCGTTCACTGCGCCAACTGCGTAACAGACTGACAGGGAAGAGGAAAAACAGTTGAATAAAGTCGTTATTTTTGTTTTGTTTTTGTGCACAAAAAGTAATTTCGTCGTTTCATAACATTAAGGTTAAGCCACTGTACTCACGTTGACTGTTTTAAATGTTTACTTCTCTGGACCATGAATGTGGTCATTTCATTGCTTTCTATGGATTCCTTTCTTGGATTTCATCAAAAATATCTTAATTTGTGTTCCGAAGATGAACGAAGGTTTTGCGGGTTCGGAACGACATGAAGGTGAGTACTTAATGACAGAAATTTCATATTTGGGGTGAACGAACCCTTTAAAATGGCTTATTTCTCTGGATTCAAACATTCTTGGAGAAAGTACACAAGTCAACAAAATACTTAACACTGTTCTAGTGGTTTTTGGATATTTTAATCCAAAAATCTTACATATTGTGCCTTTAAGAAAGCACACTCAGCAAGTTTTTGTTTATGTTTAGTGATCTCAACATGGTGGAGCCCATGAAGGGGCGACCCACTCCATGCAGAACAAAACCACTTCTTCTAGAAGACTGAAGATCTCATGTGAGTGTACATCATTTTAATGAGACTTCCCAAAAATACTATTCATAAATTCTGTAGCTGTAAATACTACACCTTTAAGACTCTTGGCGCTGAGATGAGAGCCCTTGATAGTATTCACACTATGTGTATAATGGATTTCTCTGTAGGGTGTAAATGAAAACGAAACGTTTGCGCTATACCTTTCAACCCACAAAATTCAAAGCATCACCCATGTGACTGAGTACAGTTATTTCCTGGCCACCGTGGCCAACTTCTGTCAGAGGGTGGAGGATTGTGAAGGGTGGAGTTTAAATCAGTCGAAGACATCACTGCCACAAATTAAGAGTCGCTGTCATCGAGTTCCCACAAATCCCACCATGTCCACGGCGTTCAGGTCTTGCTTTGTGCTCAGCGGCTTCATCTTAGCGTACATCACTTATTTGATATTGGGAGCGCTTGTTTTCTCTGCCATCGAGCGGCCCGTCGAAGAGACCCTGAAATCAGACCTGAACGCTCTGAAAGCCGAGTTCCTCAACCTGAGCTGCATCAACGCCAGTGCCCTTGAAAGTTTCTTGGATAGAGTTTTAAAAGCGAATAAATACGGCGTGTCGGTCCTTGAAAATGCCTCGCTCCGTACGAACTGGGATTTGGCGTCTTCTCTCTTCTTCGCCAACACGATGGTCACGACAGTGGGTGAGTCTCACAGAAACAAAGTTTCACGGATGTTGCGCTTGGCTTGTTTGATGCTGCCGTTCAAATCGGAAATGTACGCGTTTAAGGAGCCCATTTTATCTGAAGCGAGTGTTTAATACTACAAGCTATTCATCTCAGGGAACATTACAAACATTGGAGGTGCTGCAAACAAAACAAAGTTCCAAAGTTCGCCAGAAACATACTAGTGACTTCTGTAAGTGTAAACAATAGCATTTTTTTTTTATCAAGAGACGGTTATTGAGTCAGTGCTTTTGAAATCTGTTACTTAAAATCCTATTTCCTATAAGTATTGTTTTATGTAAGGGTGTGTGAGACTTCTTTAAGGATTAGTTCACTTTTAAATAAACTTTTCCTGATAGTTTACTCACCCCCATGTCATCCAAGATGTCCATGTCTTTCTTTCTTCAGTCGAAAAGAAATTAAAGTTTTTGATGAAAACATTCCAGGATTATTCTCCTTTATAGTAGACTTCAATGGGCACCAAACAGTTGAAGGTCAAAATTAGTTTCACTGCAGCTTCAAATTGTTCTACACGATCCCAGACGAGAAATAAGGGTCTTATCTAGAGAAACCATCACTCATTTTCTAAAAAAAATATTAAAATTGTATACATTTTAACCAGAAATGCTCATCTTGAGCTCTTTTCTTCTTCTCTATTAGAATTCCAGCAGTGTAGACACTGCTAAGTGTAATATTGCCCTCCACAGGTCAAAGTTTGAACTAATTTTAATATGCAATATGCTAGTTCATTAGTATATAACAATTAGTTCAAACTTTGACCTGTGGAGGGCAGTAATACACTTAGCAGTGTCTACACTGCTGGAATTCAATAGAGAAGAAGAAGAGAGCTAGTTCAAGATGAGCATTTCTGGTTAAAATGTATACAATTTTAATATTTTTTTTAGAAAATGAGTGATGGTTTCACTAGATAAGACTCTTTATTTCTCGTCTGGGATCGTGTAGAACAATTTGAAGCTGCAGTGAAACTAATTTTGACCTTCAACTTTTTGGTGCCCATTGAAGTCTACTATATGGAAAAAAAAATCCTGGAATGTTTTCATCAAAAACCTTAATTTTTTTTTCGACTAAAGAAAGACATGGACATCTTGAATGACATGGGGGTGAGTAAATTATCAGGAAAAGTTTATTTAAAAGTGGACTAATCCTTTAAGCACTTTATGACGCATTATAACTGTATGGCAAGATTAACAGGATGGAAATGTTGGCAAACACAGGGGTCTTCAAATGTTTTGATGCCCCTTTGTGTGGAACCCCTTTCTAAAATATAAATGCAGACATATATTTTCATTTATAAAGACTGTGAACTAAAAACTAGAGCTTTTTTATATATAAAGTTGATTAATCTTATGATTTCTGATCAGTGTTTAGACTGCAGAATAAAACCTTGGTTTGAAACCTCTTAGCCTAACATTAAAGCAATTCATTTAAGTAATATTTAATTTAAGATAGACAGTTTTTACATTTTAATATCAGTATCCATATTTGAATTTTGCATATTTGATAACAGAAATCATCTGTAAATGAAGTAGAGGTGAACCATAACATTTAGAGTATGGTTTCAAATGAGAAGTTAAGTGATTTTAGTTGTTTCCCATAATAACAAAGGAGCATCACAATATGGAATCAGATTTTAAATCAAATGTTGAATGAATGTTTTGCTTAGTACACAACCTCATTTCCATTTGTCAACTAGATAAGTGTGATAGATGTGTATGGAATTGATCTATTGTATCCATGCCTTTTAAAATGGCAGGATTTCATTTAAAAAAAGAAAGAAGATACTGATGTGATAACTCCCAGTTGTTTTCATATTCAGTTTGTTTTAAACATTACTGGTTTAATGACATATTTAAAGTCTGTATTTAGATCAATGCACATGATTGGACTGGTAATGGAAATTAAGCTAGTGTTGAATTTAGAGTGCAGTGTGTACATAACTTAAATATTTTTCATGTACTTGTGAGGTGAGTTTAATTAGAATAACACGTTTTTCATCCATCTGCACCTATAGTGGTGTGAACAAATACCTCTTAATTATTTCGTTTAGTTATAAATGACTTTCTTTGAGTAATGAGCTTTCATTTGTCATTGATGGAGGAAGTAAAAAAATTAACTTGGGAGGCAAATGTGTGACCTAACATTCAAATTGTAGTGTGCGTCAGAAACTTGTTTGTGGTTACCGATTACGTATAACAGCAATTCCACATGTAATGTATTCATGTTATCCTTTAAAGAAGTGATTGTAAGGTTATTTCATGATATTTGTTTTTGTCAAACTCGCATAAGACACTTTTTTTTTTTTTGTTCTTCTTTTTTTTTGTCTTACTATTTTGAGTTAAGGCACAGTGCAAGCTTTGTTTGCTTTAACTGGGCTTTTCAGTTTAGGTCCTGCTGCTCCTGCAAACAGTATCATGGGAAATCAATCCTTTGACCTGTTTGTCTGTATAAAGCTTTCCTTTCATCGAGCATGTTAACCTGTGTTGCTGACCCTGCTCTCTATTAGATTACGATAAAAGCTTTATGCAGTCAGGAAATCACATGCTTTGTATAATTAGCAATTTCGGCCAAAAATAAAGATTGTCATCATTTACTCACCCTCTCTCTTCACATCCTGATAGCAATCAATAACAGAAGTGGTCTAAATATTAAAACATGTACATATATCTTCTGTGGAAGTCCCCTGACCAAAAATATGCTCGTTCAGTCATTGCTTTCGGTCCGAATACAATGATACAATGTGCTACTTGCCTTTCAACATATGTATTTCCATAGCTCCATGCACCTACTCACAGAGGTGTAAAGAGTACCTGAAAATTACAAGTTACAAGTCACCAATTCCAATACGACTTGAGTAAAAGTCTTAGAATATCTGATTTTAACAGTACTTAAGTTTTTTACTCGTGCTGAATGTCGGCAAAAAGATACACTTGTCTTCGCCACCTGAGAGACGTGCCAGTGAAAATAAGAAACTTTTTTTTTGTAAGATGAGAAATTGTTTATTTTCTAAAATCAAAATAAAACTCAACACCTCAATATTGCAATAAATCAAGGTTGACGCAACAGCCTCTTAAACGTCTACAAACTTCTAGTTAAGCTCAAGTGCTCAAAAAAGCCATAAGTAAACAAATATCCATCAAAAAGATTTTGTCAGTATAGCGGATAAATAGAATAATGTTAAGTAAAATTAAAAAGTCAAAGTCTTCTTGCACTGGATGTGCTGGTTTGAGCCTCATCACTGGCTGCAGTCATGACCTCATTTCATTAACCAAACATCTGCGATTCACAATTACCAGCTAATGCACTCACATTCATGTAAAGTATCCTTGTTGACAAGTTTGGGTGAGTAAAGGCAAAACGCACAAGACATAGTTCCTTCAATGACTTTAGATGGCAATATCACTTCTTTATAGCAGAAACAACTGCTGCAGAAAAAGTTAGGTGCCATGCAAAATGTAATGTGTAATTACATAACTCATTACAAATGTATTGGAGTAAAAAGTACATTTACTTGCTCAAAAATGTAGTCAAGTAGAGAATAAAAGTTGCCAATATCTTTGATACAACTTAGGGCTGCACGATTTATCGCGAAAAAATCGCAGGCGATATGGCAAAGGTTGCGATTATTTAATGCGTGGCTTGTCAGAGTTGTACGGCTCTGTGATCAGTAGTAAATGCTTCTCCATCTGAAAGCCAGAGGGCGCTCTTGCGCAGAAACTCAAAATATGCCCTGCTGCAGAAGAAGATAACACGCATCATATCGCTGTACTTAAATAAACAGAAGATTGAAACACTTTGATTAATTAAACATGACTAATAAACACACGACTGCCTTATTCTGTGTAAGAAGCCACATCATCTCACAGAAGGATGCTCAACTGTCATTATGAAGTGAGTTTTGGAGTAAAAACATATTAAATGTTGTCTTTTGTTGGACAAGATGTTAATAAATGCTTCTCTTGTCTGAAAAGATGTTTGACGCGTGTTGCTTTTTTGACAAGCCGCGCATAAAAAACAATCGCAGCCTTTGCGATTTCATAATCGCACTAAGAATCACGTTTAAGCGATAGTTCAATGTTATTATTCGTATCGTGCGCTATATCGTGCAGCCCTAATACAACTACAAAGTAGCCAAAAAGATACTTAAGTACAGTAACTAATTACATTTACTCAAATACTTTACACCTCTGCCTACTTGTGCAAACATCACACGTCATCAGCTCGTTCCGTAATTCTATGCAGAGTTGTAGACAGACAGTCACTGAGTGCCACAAACAAAGAGCAGCTACCTTTTACAGTTCCTCCTGAACCAAAACAATGAGCTTATGCTGCGTTCACATCATGTCGTAACTGTAATTACAAGATGGCAACCCGTGACGTTCTACACGGAGTTGTTCACGTCCTCAGACTTGGATTTATGTGTTTCTATGTCAACACTATCAACGGTGAAATGAGTCTGCAGCAGTCAGGTGGTAGAAGTCAGTGCTCCGTAAGTTGTTTACATTCATTATTATTATTGTAATGTTATGTGCTTCGAGACATGAGGTAATTTAATGTCATCTCTCATCTCGTGACGCTTTGCAGACTCTGCGGTTTGCATTAATGAGGTGTGGCTTTGGAGACGCTCTGAAGGGAGGGTGGGATCTCATGCTTTCAAAGCTAGCTTGCTATTACTAGCCTCCCCGAAATTGCCTACCCTACCTTTAAGACAACTGATCATATATTAATTTATGCTTTATCTAAAATCCCTAAACTACGTCAGAATTTTCACCTGCAACATTCGATCATATTCATCCATATTTTATTAGAATCACTTATCCTTACTTAGAAAAATACAGACCAATATTTAAATATCTTAATTGCCTTGAACACTCAAACATTTTCCCAAGACACTGCGGCACTGATATATGTGCTAGACAACCCTATAAATACAATATAGCTAGATCTAAATCACTCGTATCATCGTTTGTCATGTTTCCCAGCCATATAACTTGCTCTATAGTAAAGCACTAAGACATTATAGACATAATATTATGACTCTCTGTAAAGCTGTTTTGAAACTGTGTGTATTGTAAAAAGCGTTAAACAAATAAATTTGACTCAACATGCCTTGTCTTGCCTGTTGGAAACATTCCCCTCAAGTTTTTTGTTTTTGTTTTTCCCTCTCTTCCAGGATACGGCCACACTACGCCACTCTCTGATGCGGGTAAAGCGTTCTCCATCGTGTATGCTTTGATCGGAGTGCCCTTCACCATGCTCGTGCTCACAGCCTGTGTCCAGCGCCTCATGCACCCTCTGACCTACGGGCCGATCTCCATGTGCCAGCAGAGGGCAGGCCTGCAGCCCCGCGCAGCCAGCGTCGTGCACTTCATCGTACTGCTGGTCCTGGTGGTGCTCGGCTTCTTCGTGATACCTGCGCTGGTGTTCAGCGCCATAGAAGAATCCTGGTCTTTCTTAGACGCCTTCTACTTTTGTTTCATCTCCCTCTGCACTATAGGACTGGGGGACTTTGTGCCAGCAGAAAAGCCAGGACAGAGACTCAGAGCTTTATACAAGATATCAGTCATGGGTAAGAGACTCGAATCTTCTCAAGTTTCCTTTCAGAGACCTTTTGCTTGAGCTCAAAGTAAGGTGAGGGTGTGAAGGCTTTAACCAAGATAGGGCTTTTAAAGTATGTTTTCAACAGAAAAGGCAATAGTTAGTCAATAGCTATGTTTCCATCCATCCATCCATCCATTTTTTTTTTGAACACATTTACCTAATAAATTCCTCGATGGGCATAAAAAAAAAGTAATGGGATGGCATAACAGGACTAACCAGCGGACTGATCTCGTTGCACAGCATCTGAAATGCTGTTTTGTTTGTTCTGAAATGCCTGAGTAAATTCTGTCATCAAAGAGGTTCAGTNCAAAATGCGCATAAAAAAAACGTATGTGCTCAATTGTGTCAGATTAACTTTTTTATCCAGCAAAAAAACATGCACATATAAACTATGATGGAAACACATTTACCTAATAAATTCCTCGATGGGCATAAAAAAAAAAGTCATGTGACTTTGAGATGGGACGGCATAACAGGACTAACCAGCGGACTGATCTCGTTGCACAGCATCTGAAATGCTGTTTTGTTTGTTCTGAAATGCCTGAGTAAATTCTGTCATCAAAGAGGTTCAGTGTAATTATGTACCAGAACTCTTACACGACTGCGATCCAAAACTGGCATCTCCCTATGAAAGCAAGATAACTTTTTTTTCTGCATTTTTTCTGCATGCTCTGAGGCCAAGTACTTAGATTATTATATACAGTGACTTCTCCTACTTTTCTTGGTGATATTTAGCACCAGTTTATCAGGAAGTGACGATTTTGTTCTCTTCAACTCACTGGATGAAAACGCTGCTTTATTCACTAATGTTTTATGCGATATTCCAATTTGATATTCCAAGTTAAATTCGCAAATTTGGATGGAAACATGGCTAATATGATCTGAACAGTAATTTTCATCTCTTAAGAGGATTACAGCTGAAGTCATGAAGGTCTTTTTTTTTAATGACCTACAGTCATGCAGTGGCCCCTTTTACCTTTAAGTCATTCATAGTTGCATGAAAAAGAGAAATTGATGTACAGTATTATGCGATTAATGTCAGAATCCCATGTACTGATACTGTGTCTCATAAAGGCCGGAACACACCAAGCCGACGGTCGGCCGTCGGGCAGTTTTTATTCGTCGGCCGACTAAGTTTTCTCAGTGTGTTCCGCACCGTCGGCTGAAGTTGGTCCTCGTCTGCTTTTTTCCGGCCGAGTCGACATGTTGAATCGGCGTCGGAGCTCGTCGGTCCATCGGGCCATCTGATCATTCTGATTGGCCGTTCAGCTACTGCCACCTGCTGGTACGGAAAGTCATTTCATCTTGCGCAGGCGCAGAATGTCGTGCTACTTGGCCGTCGGGTGTCGAGCGTCGGTTTGGTATGTCAGGGCAACTTTAGACACAGACGCTGCTGACGTGAACCAACCCCGCAGTCTGCTTTCATCGCCACTAGTTCGTCGGCTTGGTGTGTTCCGACCTTAAAGGGATAGTTCACCCAAAAATGAAAATTTGATGTTTATCTGCTTACCCCCAGGGCATCCAAGATGTAGGTGACTTTGTTTCTTCAGGAGAACACAAATGATGATTTTTAACTCGAACCGTTGCCGTCTGTCAGTCTTAAAATGCGTGTCTATGGTAACACAATTTATAAGAGTCAAATAAACATGTTAATTGCTTAGTGAGGTCTGATCGCGCTCTGACAACGGCAGTGATGTCTTCACTGTTGTCAGAGCGCGATCAGACATCACCAAGCGAATGCTGAACGCAGTTGGACATAGTGGTATATTAGAGGTAAAAAATTACTGTTCAGTTTCTCGCACAAACCGATCGTTTCGTGTCTTAGGACATCAATGTGTCGTCACGAGCCGCAGGGTTTAATTTGGATTTGTCTGTGCATGTTTTTTTGACTCTTATAAATTGTGTTACCATAGACACGCATTATAAGACTGACAGACGGCAATGGTTCGAGTTAAAAATCATAATTTGTGTTCTACTGAAGAAACAAAGTCGCCTACATCTTGGATGCCCTGGGGGTAAACAGATAAACATCAAATTTTCATTTTTGGGTGAACTATCCCTTTAAGACTGAAACCGAGGGGTGTAAAAGACAAATGTCCGATGTCCAACATGGGCTGCAGGCATTTAGTATATGATGCGTATTAGATGTGCATGGGAATAAAAACAGGAAAAATATTGTGTGTAAAAAGTGAATTTATGTAATCCATTTACATTTATGGATTAGTCCACTTTCAAATAAAAGTTTCTTGATAATTTACTCACCCCCATGTCATCCAAGATGTCCATGTCCTTCTTTCTATAGTCGAAAAGAAATGAAGGTTTTTGAGGAAAACATTCCAGTATTTTTCTCCTTATAGTGGACTTAAATTGGCCCCAAATGGTTGAAGGTCTAAATATGCAGTTTAAGTGCAGCTTCAAAGGGCTCAACATGATCCCAGACGAGGAATAAGGGTCTTATCTAGCGAAACGATCAGTCATTTTCTAAAAAAAAAAAAAAAGTTATATACGTTTTAACCATAGAGACTCGTCTTGAGCTAGCTCTCTTCTTTTTCTTCTCTATTAGAATTCCGGCAGTGTAGATGCTGCTAAGTGTATTACTGCCTTCCACAAGTCAAAGTTTGAACTAAATTGTCATATACAATATGCTAGTGCAAGTATGGAATGGACATCTTGGATGACATGGGGATGAGTAAATAATTTTTATTTGAAAGTGGACTAATCCTTTAATACTTTTGTCCATATAGTGTGTATGTATGTTTCTGTTCTGCAAAGTTCTAAAATAATATTGTAACATTAACTATAATAGTTTTTGCCTATAGATAGATGTTTGCTTGAATTTTCATTCTTTTCTCTTACAGTGTACCTGTTTTTGGTCCTTCGCACGTTCCACAAACTTGCTAATAGAATCTAATCTATAATCTAATCATTCCGAGGAAACTAGGGAGCAATTGTGAAATGTACTTTTTACCCCTAAAATTCTATCCATGTATCTGTCCATGTTATTATTGCCATGGAAAACTTATACATATCATACCAGCATAATATATGCCAGAGGGCTGGCACTTATTAGGGCTTTTCACACTGCGCTAAACCCTGGGTTATCGTCGCTCTAAACACCGCTTTTAAAGGATTAGTTCATTTCTGCATGAAAATTTCCTGATAATTTACTCACCCCCATGTCATCCAAGATGTTCATGTCTTTCTTTCTTCAGTCGAAAAAAAAATTGAGGAAAACATTCCAGGATTTTTCTCCATATTGTGGACTTCACTGGGGTTCAACGGGTTGAAGGTTCAAATTACAGTTTCAGTGCAGCTTCAAAGGGCTCTACATGATCACAGACGAGGAATAAGGGTCTTATCTAGTGAAACAATTGATAATTTTCTAAAAAAAAATAATACTTTTTAACCACAAATGCTTATCTTGCACTGATCTGCGATCCGCCAGAAAGGTCACGCTTGACGTAGGCGGAAGGGCGAAAAACGCCATCTCATTTTCTGGAAAACACGACAATTAAAGTGAAGAAGAGACTGTCATTCTTACCTTTTATAAACTTGATATTACAGTCAGCAATGTGTAATATAAGGACGTGCAATGCTAGAGCCTTTATGTAAACAGGTCAAGTTCCGCGTTTGTCCAGTCAGTGACACTGACACTGAAAATGTGCAGATGAGGACTTTAACCAAGGGTTTATGAACACCCAGCATTAACTGTTAACCCCGGGTATAGTATGAGCAGTGTGAAAAGCTGTATATTATATTATATTATAGGCATTTATATTATAAATAATTTTTCCATTCTACAAAGCTCTACATTTTTGTCTTCCCTTGTAAGTACTTGAAATTGTCTAAATTTGTTTGGTTACACGAATCCTCGTTCTTTTTTCTTACAGTTTACCTGTTTGTGGGCTTGATGGTCATGTTCCTGGTCCTTCGCACTTTCCACAAGCTTGCAGATGTGTACGGGTGGACCACTTTCTTCCAGCTGCCAAGTTACGAGGAGGAAGATGAGGATAAAGAGCCAATAATAGAACACGAGCCTGATGATGAATCACCTGAGGCTGAGAAGGCCTCACATAAGCCTCTGGATCCCAGCTCTCAAGTGTCCTACAACTCCATAAATAGATAAAATACTAGATCTTTCCTCATTCAAATGAGGTGACTTATTTGTAAATTATTTGAACACCAACACGTTGCAATTTAACATCTTGCCTCTGCAGCATCTCCAAGATCAAGACAATCGAGTATGAACGTGTGCAATACAATACACCTCACTGTTGGGCAGAACAGCTTCTGATGTTGGAACAAAGCATCTGGGTGGATTGTAACATTTTCATGAACCAAATGTTTTTTTGTTTTTTTTTCCCCTATTTGGAGTTTCCAAATTTGATCTTCAAGGCTTAAGGAAATTAAAAACTTGCTCATTGTGTCCTAAGCGTGAATCTTCTCTAGTGTAGTTTTGTTTAGGATTTGTATCTGATGGCTATTTTCATATTCTAATGTATTTCCAGATTATTAAATGACTTTTTTTTGTTGTTGTTGTTGTTGCGTGGACCAAGACCGCTCTGGACCATAGAAACAGGAAGAGAAAGCACCCGTCCAGTATTGTATTGTTCATCGACGAGTGTGAAATGAATTGAATCACTGTTTTCATAGCTAGTTAATGGTTTTTGATGTCCAGAGATGTGGAGAACTTCAGATGCACTTTATAATTGGCTTTTTACACTTTATAATTGACAGCCAATGACTTATGCTGTTTTGTCTTTATTGTAGTACTGTACATTCATTTATTATTCTTCGTATCATTGCCATTGTATAGTAAATGTTGGATAGTAGGGAACAAAAAAGGTGCCTGATATTCACATCAGAACAAAAGGTGTTTTAAGAAATGCATGCGCAGAAAAAAATAAAAACTGTTTTGGTACTTTGTGACTTTGATGTAATTTCTTTGGCAGGTGTGATCATGTATCATGAGTGTAGCTGTGGCGTTAGAGGAAGCTTTCATTTTACACATCCTGTTTTATCTCTTGAGCACTTTAAATAGGTTTCAAAAATAGCTGTAATAAACATGACATGTAAATACGTTTACTCAATCTAAAAAAAGAACCTTTTTCTCTCCTATAAAGAGAGTGAACAGTTTCCTTCCTGTCACACATGTAGTTCTTGTACATGTTCTCGTTTAAGACTAGTAATATAAAAACAAATAGTGAAATATGAAATGAAGCAATATTGTATTTTTTCTTTAACAAAATTTTGATTTTTGATTTTTTTTAAGTGTGAGATTTCTACATCGCTAGTATCACCAAATTATGTAATATATTTATAGATTCTAAAGGCTCATTCTTTTCCTGTAGACTTTTTATGGCTTGAAAATGGTATGGATGTATTGTTTGGTAATCTGCTGGAAGTTTCTTAAAGGTGCAATAGGTGATTCTCTGCAGAAACATTTTTTGTTCTACTGGTTGAAAGTCATATCCTGATAGCAATCACTATGTTAAACAGTCTAAATGTATTTTTTATAAATATGTTTGGTCTGTGAAAGGTGTAGGACCATAAAATATTCATCTAATCATTATATTTGGTCCGAATGAAATGTGAAATGTCAACGTATTTTACATATCCTCATCATAGACATCATACGTCATCAGCGCGTTTCATGCTATGCAGACGTCAGTCACGGAGAACCGCAAACAGCAGCCACCTTTGTTCCTACCGAATCAGAACAAAGAGCTTATGCTGAGTTCACGCTATAACAACCGTAATTAAGAGTTGGCAACCCGTGATGTTCTAACCCGAGCTGTTCAGTCAGACTAGGAATTATGTGTTTCCATGTCAACAGTATCAACACCGAAATTAATCTGCAGCAGTCAGGTACAAGGAAACTCTGCTAAATTGTACGATCATTTCTCAGATGTGCGTACGTGTGATTCATAGATTGAACGTACACAGAAAACAAGCATACGCCTCTTTCAGATGTGAAATCTATAAATCGCAAATGATCTTGAACTTGCGCTCAACTGAATGATTTGAGTTCTCCGCGTTGTAAACGACACCTAATAAGTGTCATTTACATATAAAAGATCACCACTCATCGTCCAAATCCTTAGAGAGCTGCAAGAATAGCTTAGATTTCCAAAAACCTGCAGTATTCTGACCAGGAAAAGTGCATATGTCTGCTCAGACCCTGACATGGCGCTAAGCACTTTTTTATAAATATGAGCGATGCCGTGGATTTAAGCAAACCCACACTCTAAGATCAAATCTTTGCATACACACGATTTTTAAATGAGGCCCCAGCTCTCTAAGTTGTTTACAGTCATTATAATTGTAATGTTATGTGCTTTTAGACATGATGTTGCTCAACACACTCTCAAATTACGCTTTGCCAAGTGCAGCTTTGTGTGTCTGTGAGTTCATGCGTTTTGGAGGAGGCGTGGCTTTGGACGGCAATTTGCAGGGAGGTTGTTTTCTTGATTTACCGCGAGTACCGTGTTTTACCATGACTAATATCGATCTAGCTCACTGCAGCTTGCAACAAGTGTCTCATAGAAGCTGCCGAGCAAACGCAGAGTAGCATTATAACAACTGACAACACACAAATGTATCTAATATGATAAAACAGCGCTGCGTTACCCCAAATACGCTTGACCAGAAGTGGAAGCAGCGACTGCGGCATAATAAAAGCTCATTAACAGCTTTCAGCCACACCCTCATACTACAGTAATGTTAGTAAATCTTTAATACATTAGCTCATCCTTTCCTCCGGCTGTAGATGAGAAGACAACACTTCCCATGATTCCGCCTCTAGCGGTGAAAAATTACATATTGTACCTTTTAAATAAGTTTGTTGTTGGAATTTCTAATCACTTTTCATATATGAAATCATTATTCCAATTAAAAAATTAAGTCATCTTCATGGCATTTGGTTCAAAAGGGCATTTCACTCTTGTGATTCACTTTCTTAAATGTACTTCCTCATTTAGCCACTTGATGTCACCAAGTAACACTTTATTTGAAGTATAACAATAGAATACAAAAAGAGAAAATATTCACATTATAATTTCATACCGTCAATAGTAAATATTTTGCATAGGAATCTACATGTTTGTCTGCTGAAGCAGCACCAGTATATTCATANTGCCCACTGCTCCGGGTGTGTGTTCACGGTGTGTGTGTGCACTGCTGTGTGTGTGCACTTGGATGGGTTAAATGCAGAGCACAAATTCCGAGTATGGGTCACCATACTTGGCCACATGTCACTTCACTTCACTTCACTTTAGCCACTTGATGTCACCAAGTAACACTTTATTTGAAGTATAACAATAGAATACAAAAAGAGAAAATATTCACATTATAATTTCATACCGTCAATAGTAAATATTTTGCATAGGAATCTACATGTTTGTCTGCTGAAGCAGCACCAGTATATTCATAATGCTCATGTAACACAATTACTGCATATTATAACATCTTTAAACTAAAAATATACAGAATCTCATATTTTAATGACCATTGTCCATCTAAATCCAGTTTACAGGTTAATAGTGACCTGTAAACGACATATCAAAAGCATCCATTATAAATGTAGGGATTTGACTTAATGAAAAGTGCATATCTTAGAGAACAATATCATTTTGAAAAGTAAAAAATATATATAGGAGACATTTGCTTCAAAACAACCGTGTTCAAAAGTCATCTTGTCTTTTTCCTCACTTTGTTAACTGACATGTTCAGGAACGAATCTTCACGAACGAACATTTCTTGAAAGATCCGAATATCTATGTTCCATCAAGACGACTAATGACCATTAACCATCTACAATCAACCATCAGCTGACATTGAGATCAACTACTTTGAACATGACAAGTTGGTAGAAATGAGGTAGCGAATCATAATCAGGTAGAGAACACAGTCTTATTTCAGTGGAAATGTCTTCAGTACACTTCTAAAAACTGTTTTTATCAAATAACTCCAGCTATTACTTCAACTTCAGAAACATGACATAATCAGCTTTGCGGGTACGTCCGCATCAGGATGTCCATAACATGCTCAATCTCCTGGATTTCCCATGTGGCCTGACCATGAGAGTCTAAAGATGAGGAAGAGGATGCTGATGGAGATTTGGACAGGGATGGTAGATACTTCACTAGATCGTCAGATAAACCTTGCAGAAGATTCACCTCTGGTTCAAACACAGACGTGTCGATGTCCAGGAGAAGTTTATCTAAAGATACATCCTGAGGACAACCTGGACACGCTGCTTCCATTTTGATGGATGGCACCATGTCGGACGTTTTTTCAGTCCTCGAACTCGACTGTGCGAGCCTGGCATCTCCTGTTAGATTCTCCACAGAGCCGAGCGGAGCTCGCTGAGGTGCACAAGGCCCGGCATCTATGACTGTGTCTAAATCTTTGAGAATGACAGAGATGGCTGAAGATAAAGAGAAATCTTCCTCTGAAGTCCAGGCCATGAAATCGTCCTCCATATTTTCAGCATTGAGCGAGAACAGAGGTGCATTGTGCTCCGATGGAGAGGGCCCTCTGGGAAAATCAGGCTCCGACCCAGAGTGGGTTTGTGATTTAGTGGGGATTTTTACAGCGGACAGCGATTCTACCTGCGCCCGGACCTCGGACTGAACCTGCCGCAGTGTGTTGTTGATAAGAACCGAGCGCAGTAAGCTGGGCTCCACGAGGGCCTGGCCACGGTGGAACTTATCCATGGAGATGTCCAGCACAGACTGCAGCTGACTCTCCCACGCTGCACCTCTTCCCTCGTCCTCCCTGTGGAGTTTACGCTTCTGTCCTTTGGCCA
The DNA here is from genome assembly GCA_003731715.1 of Anabarilius grahami. Classification (NCBI taxonomy): domain Eukaryota; kingdom Metazoa; phylum Chordata; class Actinopteri; order Cypriniformes; family Xenocyprididae; genus Anabarilius; species Anabarilius grahami. The sequence continues at coordinate 2,468,328 of RJVU01014363.1, read as the reverse complement.
CCATTTCACACTCTGCAAAACAACAGTGTGTTTGAGTTTATAGTGCAAATATAAGACTTCTCCTAACATTAAACGAAACATTTAAAATACATAAATACAAAATTCGTACAGTAGAGTAAGATGCCCTGCTTAAGAACAATGTGCATTTACTTTGAAACTGTAACATATTTAGATACAGGTTATGATGATGCATAAGCTAATGTGTTATTAAGAGAAATAAATAGAAACATTTGCTAATTTAGATTAGCAAACAAAAATGTAAAATGATTCAAAGAGGCCATCTTACCCCGATACTGGGAGGAAAGCAGGGTTATAACTAAAAACTTTTAAAAATGTGTTAACTGAAAACAAAATATATAAAACAAACTTATTTTATTTCAGCACTTCTCATTTTAATTGGGTTTAATTTGATACTAAAATAACTAAAACTGAAATAAAACTAATAAAAAAAACCTATTAAAACGACAAAAACGCAACNAATAACTAAAACTGAAATAAAACTAATAAAAAAAAAACCCTATTAAAACGACAAAAACGCAACAGAATTACTAAAACTTAAAAATTATAATTAAAAAGGGAAATATAAAATTAAAACTGAATAATGAATGAACTATTCTATTCAAAATTGTTTTTTGACAGTTTAATTGACAGAGTAAAAGAGATTTATCTGAAAGGTAAATATATTCTATAACTTACAGTTATATGAATATATAAATATTTAATTCCCCATATTAAATTAATAATGTAATATTATATAATATATATATTATTAATAAAATGTGTCATAAAAGCAACATTGTGAATTTTAATTGAATCTTTTCACTCAATTAGCCTATTGGTTTTAATGAACAGCAACAATGTATGAAATGCACATCTAACTCATGGAAATATTCAATAACAACCCCATGAATTACAATAAATACTAAGGAAAAACATGCCAAAATTAAAACATTTTCAATCCACAAATCTAAAAACATGAATGTTTTGACTGACTAAATCACACTTATGTTGATATTCAGATAATATTACAAAAATAAAAAAGCATAGACGTGTTGAGATGAGATTTTGTGCCATATATGATCAAGGGAAAGATGTGGGGGGTCATTTTGACCTATAATATTTAATAAATACACACCTAAACTACAACTGATAGAAACGACAGTCAACTGTTTTGCAAACTCTAGGACAAAATGTATTATGTTTAATTTAATTAGACATCTTTCGAAGTGTATTTCGAAGACAACATGGGCCTGTAAATATTGCGACAACCCAAGAATCGTTTTTAATTTAGAATTTTTTACAAAAAGCCATTCGTTAGAAAAATTAAACACGACATATTCATTACATCTGCCGTATCCAGAAGTTTGTAAGCAGAAATCAGTGCGCTAGCTTAGCATGTGAACTATCCACTATTACTGTCTGGATGACATGTTTTACTCACCTGTTAAGTATGTAAACCAACTCCAGAATCGATGTAACTTTTGTTAAGTTTATACAGTCATTTGACCCCTATATAATTTATATAACGCTGGAATCGTTTGCTGGAATTTTTTTGTCCCGCCAGTGATTCAATCAGGTCTGACGTCACACGCGACAGGAATGCTGGGTATTGTAGTTGTGTAAGTACTTAATAGTTCTTAAAGGTACAAGTACCTAAAAAGGTTACTTAAAGCGGATACAAAATAAGTTTTACGGCACATAATAATACACGTAAAAAGAAAAACAAGAAAGAGCATCTTTATTTAAAAACAGAAAATAAAAAAAAAATCTAAATTATTAGGCAAATTACATAGCCTTGATTTTCATACAATGTTTTTTAAGGCAAAACAAAAACATTGAGGAATTCTTCAATCCAACCACCTGTTTTTTTCAGTAACAGCAAAATACTTTTAAATGAAATTCTAAACAATGATTAACTTAAAGTACAATTATTACTGGACACTATGCGTTCATAAAAAAAATGCAATCAGAATCAGATTTTTTAAATGTTTCTCTGTTATTTGACGCTAGCAGAATTTGAATAAAGAATTTCTACAATAGCATCAGTAGAAACGTTTTACTAAAAAAAGAACAAGTGGTGCTCACTGCAGAGCCAAATGACATTATCTGGACATAATGGGTGGAGCTTGGCTTAGTTACATTTAGGGATAGGGTTATGGGTAGGGTTAGGGTGTGGCTGGACTTTCAAGCTCCACCCATTGTGTCTGCAGTGAACAGCCTCTCAAAAATAAAGTCATTTTGGACAGTGTAAAATACACTAAAACTACTGAATGCACCTTTAATGACAATATATTTAAACAAAGCCCTGAGTAGATTAACTATATTCTCCACAAACTCCAACTGTCTTTCCATCCCATTCAGAAGTGGAAAGGCACTTGACAAAGAAATGGCCCAGGTCATATTTGGAGATGACTCTTCCTTTTAACATGTTCTCAGTCACGGTGTATTTTTCTGTCAGAGGCTTGTCATCTAGAAAGACAACAAAAATGACATATTTTCTTAAACATACAGTATTTCTTGATAAACTGTTCTGGCAGCAAAATATAACTAACCAAAACAGTCTAAACATAATTCAGTCATGACAACTCTCGGAATAGTTTTAGCATGTTATTGAATATAGGTAATGTTAAAGGTGGTACAGAGGATGTTTTGTTTTATACATTTTTGCAATATTACTTGAAACTGTCTTTACTAACTGATAAAAGACTATTTATTAGGTGCACTGAAAGGAATATTATTAATATACATCATCTGTGCACGAGGTAGGGCCTTAAAAACATCAGCCAATCGTTTACGCGATCATCGCGTAAACGATTGGCCCTCTGGCTTGTCAATCACTGCCATGACGTTCCTTGTGAGAGACGCGCGGCTGCGCGCTCCAGTAACTTTCCACACTCCACAGGCGCCGCATGCAATGTTTTTGTCAGGAGACAGGAGTAACAACTGCAGATTATGAGTTACCTGCGGTGAGTCCGACATAATGAATCCACTAAGTGTGTGCGCGGCTTTAAGTCGAGCACACACTTTACAATTGTAAGCCCGATTATGAATGTAAATTGATACTTATGACTGATCGCGCTCAAACGCGTCCAGTCAGAGCCAGTTGCGTTCAGTCTGCGATTACAGTTGGTGTTCAAATTCCATGTGAAAGTATATAAATCTGCTTCAGGAGCAGGAAACAATCGCTGTATGTTGAGCACAGTCTTAGAATGTTTTAGCTAGTCGTTAAATGTGTGCCCGGCTTAATAACACAGTGAATGCCGGTGGTAAAAACTCGTGTTACAATACTCGTGCACGAGTTTTGAGAGGCGTTCACTCGAAATGGAGGGGGGTTGTTCTTACGCATGCGCTCATTTCAAAAACTCAGTCGACGAAAAGATCCTCTGTAACACCTTTAATGTATTCGATCTTGGCGGACTAGATCTGCTACGCTGCTGCTGTCGATTATTGCTGCTGCAGAAAAGGTATGGACTAATAGATACACAGACACGCTGCTGTGAGCAAATAAAATATGCTGCTGCTGCATAAATATACATAAATCCCATAGCAGATCTAGGCAGGTGGAACTGGGGAGGTGGAGGGTTTCAGATAGTGATGTGACGTTTGACACCGAGGCTTCGAAGCTTGTATCAAAAAAACGAAACATCTCACAGTGAAGCACTGTATCGGAGCTTGATTCGTTTTGCCATAACCACGTGATCGGTGACGTCCGAAGCTTCGTTTTCGCACACAACCACATGACTGCTTCGTATTCTGATTCACATAACGTGAACCCTTGCGCAGATGTGAAGTGTTATTTGCTTTTTAGAAAAATAATGTATGTATGTATTCCCAGTTCATACTTCATTCTATGACAATCATTTATTTTGATAATATATGCCAACGCTTGCCTATTTTCCCCCCCAAAAAATGTTCAGACTCATTTATTCAAATTGTGTTAAAATGACACGTGAAAGACTTTTTTTCATATAATAATAATTTACATTGTTTTATACGCTTTTCATAGCACAAACTGATTTATTACATGAAACAGTCCGAAAATAGCTGGGTCGTCTGGACGCAAAGGCAGTTTTTTCCACCTTTTGACCACTAGATGTCGTTAGTGTGCACCGTGTTGAAAAGCTTCGAGTAATGAACCTTTTACGATACACTTGAGGGGAAAGCCTCGGTGCTTCACAAAGCTTAATTTCGCCATCACTAGTTTCAGAGGAATAGCGAACTGCAGGACTAGCCTACAGCAAACAATGAACCAGACTATTTAAATGTTGAGCAAGCAATCTCATTGGCTGCAGGATCAGCAGAAGCCAATCAGCTTGTGCCACGTGATGATGTGATTGCTTGCAGATTTCACGTAAAGGACTTATCATCCTGCGCCATCTAGAGTTTCATGACTGAACTAGATATTTAACTTAAATTCATATTTTAGGGATGTAGGTCATTTAACACTCATTACCAGCAATATGTGGAGGCATGACCGCTACATAGTCCAGTCCTGACTCTTTCAGGACAGTGTACATTCTGTCATGATCTTCAGTGACCGGCACCAGACGGGGAGGAACTCTGGCACGATCCCACAGGAGGAAAGCTGTGAAAAGAGAAAGAGAGAGATGGCCATTTCTTCATATTCAAGTATGCACTTATACACTAATGAAGGAGAAATATGGATCAAAACACCTCAGACATTGATACCTGACATGCATGCAACAACTTTGCGGATTCCACGGGATTTCATGACCTCCAGAATGTTCCGTGTTCCCTCAGACATCATCGTTGTGGGACCAGCAAAGAAAAATTCAGAGAACAAGTAAATAATGTGCAATTAGTTCACAAGTAAATGCAATCAATTCCTAATGGATAACATTTTTTACTTTAAATTGCATCAAATTACATCAGTAAAATAGAGTTTTCATGCTGACGTTACTTAACCTTTTGAGTAAAATTCATTAATTTATTGTAATGGTGTATATATGACCAAGAATAAAAATAGTTACATTACTAAGTGAATTTGGTTTTAGGTTAAAGGATTAGTTCACTTCAGAATTAAAGTTTCTTGATAATTTACTCACCCCCATGTCATCCAGGATGTTTACGTCTTTCTTTCTTCAATCGAAAAGAAATTAAGGTTTTTGAGGAAAACATTCCAGGATTTTTCTCCATATAGTGGACTTCACTGGGGTTCAACAGGTTGAAGGTCCAAATGTCAGTTTCAGTGCAGCTTCAAAGAGCTCTACACGATCCCAGACGAGGAATAAGAGTCTTATCTAGCGAAACAAGCTTTTCTAAAAAAAAAAAATTATAATTATATACTTTTTAACCACAAATGCTCGTCTTGCACTGCTCTGCGTTGCGCCACGCATTACGTAATCATGTTGGAAAGGTCACACGTGACGTAGGCGGAAGTACCGAGCAAGTGTCTACAAAGCAAACGTGCAAAGACTAAGTCAAATGGCCTTTACAAAAAAAAAGTTAAAAAATGATTTCAGACGATTTTGAAGTTGGAGGAGAAAATGAGATGGAGTTTTTCACCGCGGTACTTCCGCCTACATCACGCGTGACCTTTCCAACATGATTACGTAATGCGTGGTGCATCGCAGAGTAGTGCTAGATGATCATTTGTGGTTAAAACGTATATACATTTTTTTATTTTTTTAGAAAATGACTGATTGTTTCGCTAAATAAGACCCTTAATTTCTCGTCTGGGATCATGTAGAGCTCTTTGAAGCTGCACTGAAACTGACATTTGGACCTTCAACCCGTTGAACCCCAGTGAAGTCCACTATATGGAGAACCTTAATTTCTTTTCAACTTAAGAAAGAAAGATATAAACATCTTGGATGACATGGGGGTGAGTAAATGATCAGGAAATTTTAATTCTAGAGTGAACTAATCCTTTAAGTGAACTCACTGAGATCATTTCTTGTCCCCAGAATGATGATGACAGCATCCTGACCCTCCAGCGTCTTCTTAACATCTTCTTTGTTCAGAACATCTCCCACCACCACTCTGGAGGCCTTGTGGTCTGGAGGGAGCCTTGCAGCGTCTCTCACCAGCACCGTCACATTGTAACCTGTGGAGCAGCAAAAAATAAATTAAAAAGTCGAAGAAGTGAGAAGACTCAGTAAAATAGATCATGCAAGACGCCATGTCTGTTTGGTCAAGATGACCATAATATTTCCCAACTATCAATCAAATCAACAATCAAGCAAATTAGAGCCAAAATAATCAAGACCAACCATTCTGTTTATTTTAAAAACAGCTCATATGAAATTGAGGCGTTCATCATTTTCAAAAAAGTACCTATGTTCATTGACAATTTTTAATTTTTAATTTAATTTTATTTTTAAATGACCACTATGTTGGAACTAATTTGTATTATTTTCATGGAAATTTCCAACCTTTATATATTCATTTGATATGCATATATAGTTTTTTACTCTAAACAAAAATTACAATAATCCAAGTAAAGTGGAGGCTAACCTCTGTAATGTCCAGATAAAAACAGACAAGAAGGTTTATCCTTATCTTTCAAATGCATCCTCTCATGACTCAGCAGATTAGTTATTATGCATGACTCAGAACTTTCGCAAAAGTCTCGTGATCTCAATGCATAAACTTGGAGCAAAAAAAACTAAGACAAAAATAACATTTTAACAACGAATTAACGCACATAAATTCAAATTCAACATCTGCTTGTTAAAATACAACTCAAAAAGACTATGTTAATACTGTTTTCATTCACTATATGTTACAACTCTCAACAGAGATCAAAGACAGCTGTGAAGCACAAGAGAAGAAGAAAAGGTTACAATAACAGCTGTATCCCAAATGTCATGGTGTGAGAGTCTACCTGCGGTCACTGCGAGAGGTGAGGTCGCTAACCCCGTCATCCCCGTGCAGCCGAATACTGCCACATTTCTTATAGCATCAGACATATCGGCGAGTAGAAACGCTCTTGGTCAAGTCCTCTTGGAAGGAGATTTTACTGTGAAACCTCACGCTCACTCGCAGTACGTCTAGCTGCAATCCTGATCTTGAACGTTATGTCATGCTGTCATGTACGTAACGCCTCTTTCAAGAAAAACTAAACGGGCGTTTTTTGTCCCCACTGATTTCTGACAAGCCCCGCCCTTGATCTGATCTCTGTTTGCTGTTGTTGCAACTGCTACATGAATGACTTCTGATCTGTCCAATCGCTGAATGCTTGTTTCTAGCGCTAACCAATCATAGCAAAGAATGATCAGGTCCAGGGCGGAACTTGTCGGTGGGTGGATGAATGTAACTAAACTATCTCTGATGTAGCACACGCCTGTAACTGAATCGCTCCTCCTAAAACGTTTCTTAAAGGTGTAACGACTTCTGAATAGCTTCAAATTATTACTTTGTATTTTAGACCAATTTTTGATTACCTTTCAGAATATGTTTTTTATCACCAGTCATTAAATGTAGTGGGTTTTGAGCTTTTCACACTTGAAATAGTTCATTTTAATGGCATAATTTATAACTAGCTATACAGGTTAGCGTAATTTGGTGTTGTTGTGTTCCTACACTCTAAAAATGCTGGGTTAAAAACAACCCAAGTTGGGTTGAAAATGGAAAACTCCAGCGGTTGGGTCAAATGTTTGCCCAACATGCTGGGCAGTTTTATTTAACCCAACTATTGATTAAAAATGACTATATGGCTGGTTTAAACTAAACCCAAAATAGGTTGGAAATTAAAAATCAGACACATAATTACTAGAGGCAACAATATTAATAAGCAATTTAATAAATGTTTTTGTTTAATTATTATTCATTTAACTTACTGATAAATGCTCAATTATTAAACATATTAAAGGTGATACAGAGGATGTTTTCATCGACTGAGAAACCAAAGACTGTTACTGAGTTTTTGAAATGAGCGCATGCGTAAGAACAACCCCGCTCCTTCACAGCTCATTTCGTGCACGAGTATTGGAACACAAGTGTTTGTTTACCACCGGCATTCGCTGTATCGTGTTAGTGGATTCATTATGTCGGACTCACCGCAGGTAACTCATAATCTGCAGTTGTTACTCCTGTCTCCTGACAAAAACATTGCATGCGGCGCCTGTGGAGTGTGGAAAGTTACTGGAGCGCGCAGCCGCGCACGTCTCTCACAAGGAACGTCATGGCAGTGATTGACAAGCCAGAGGGCCAATCCGCGCACGTCTCTCACAAGGAACGTAATGGCAGTGATTGACAAGCCAGAGGGCCAATCGTTTACGCGATGATCGCGTAAACGATTGGCTGATGTTTTTAAGGCCCTACCTCGTGCACAGATGATGTATATTAATAATATTCCTTTCAGTGCACCTAATAAATAGTCTTTTATCAGTTAGTAAAGACAGTTTCAAGTAATATTGCAAAAATGTATAAAACAAAACATCTTCTTTAGCACCTTTAATGTTTGTTCATTTCCAACATATTTTAAGTTCATTTTAAGCAAACAGTACAGTAATTTTTAAAGTTCCCCTGAAATCAAAATGTAAGTTTTTTAGCTTTTAGTATGAATATGTTAGCCTTAAAGTTATGAATAAGCTGGTGTGTTCCAAAACAATTACAAAATTCGCATTTAGGAGATATGAGCATTCAAAACTTACAGTCTCTCACTTCTGCTAAAATGGATCACGGATTTTCATGACATCACATCGCACTTCAGTTTCTCGTCAAATCTTCAGTCCAATCAAATGCTGTCTAGAATCTGAAGTCCCGCCTCCTCCTACTAGGGATGGGTGATACCACTTTTTTTGTTTTCGATACGATAACGATACTTTCAAGGCCAATATCACCGATATCAATACCGATACGATACCTCTAATCTGAATTTATAGATTATAAAATTTCTTAAATTATTGAATTAAAATTAAATTGAATTGAGTAAAATAGGTAATGATACCCACTTAACATTATATTTGAAAGATATTTTAACATTCAGTATGCCTTAATTGCAATTTATTAGATTATATTTTTGTTTACACGTGGTTAAAATGTTTAATTGTAGTGGTAACCATGGAAATCTACAAATACTATAGGCCTAGCTGAACTATGGTCACTGTAGTAATGGTTCATTTTCATAAGGGACAGTGACAGGCTGTTGCACCCATAAAATGCAACCTTTGTATTCTGATATTGTATCAACATTAGTTACAGAATAGAACATCAATATAAACTTTTAACGTTCAATTTAAATAAATGTAATTGCACAAACTATGTAGGCTACTATTTCATTTTGTTTATTGTGAAATAACTTAAACATATTATGTTTTTCTGTCTTCTGTTAAGCATTGTTCTGCGTTTCCCAAAAGCATCAATGGTTTCTTACGATACTAAACGCAGCCCTGTTTGAATGTAGTGTCGGCAGTGACGCTTTCTGTGATTGATTGGTTCTGACTTGCAACATTTGCGTATGTTCAGATGAGCAGGAAAATAGTTCTACTACACAATTATTTGCTAACATAGGTTATTTATCCAATTCAATGCATATTGTACGCATTCAATTTATTGTTAAATAAACAAAATCACTGGTAAAAAACAAAAAAACAAAAAACACATTAGTATCGATATTTTTATTTGAGTATCGACACTTTCAATACTCAACATCAGTATCGATATATCGATACTTCATTTCGATACGCCCATCCCTACCTCCTACACTCTTACAAATGCTGAAACCTCGGCTGAAATCGGTCATTTGCTCACATATTTACTAGTTTCTACATGGTGAATGGCACATAGTGCACTATATAGAGAATAGGGAACGATTCAAACAGTGTAAATATGCTTTCCATTGACGCGAATGAAGTCTGTTTCGTGTTAGTGTCACATGAACCGCCGCAACGCGAGCAGCACAGTCTGCTCCGGTTCAGCGACACGAGAGCACAGAGCGGATCATATGCGCGAGTCGGCACAGACCACAAAAGGTATCGGACCCATTTGAATTCTGCACAGAATGCTGTATATTAAAGGTGCCCTAGATTCAAAAATTGAATTTACCTCAGCATAGTTAAATAACAAGAGTTCAGTACATGGAAAAGACATACAGTGAGTCTCAAACTCCATTGTTTCCTCCTTCTTATATAAATCTCATTTGTTTAAAAGACCTCCGAAGAACAGGCGAATCTCAACATAACACCGACTGTTACGTAACAGTCGGGATCATTAATATGTACGCCCCCAATATTTGCATATGCCAGCCCATGTTCCCAACATTATGAAAGGCATTAGACAAGGGCAGAACGTCTGGATGTGCACAGCTGAATCAACAGACTAGCTAAGCAAGCAAGGACAATAGCAAAAAATGGCAGATAATAACTGACATGATCCGTGATATCATGATATTTTTAGTGATATTTGTAAATTGTCTTTCTAAATGTTTCGTTAGCATGTTGCTAATGTACTGTTAAATGTGGTTAAAGTTACCATCGTTTCTTACTGTATTCACGGAGACAAGAGCCGTCGCTATTTTCATTTTCAAACACTTGCAGTCTGTATAATGCATAAACACAACTTCATTCTTTATAAATCTCTCCAACAGTGTAGCATTAGCCGTTACCCACGGAGCACAACCTCAAACTCATTCAGAATCAATGTAAACATCAAAATAAACACTGTACTTACGCGATTAGACATGCTGCATGACGAACACTTTGTAAAGATCCATTTTGAGGGTTAAATTAGCTGTGTGAACTTTTTTTTATGTTGTTTAAGGCAAGCGCGAGCTCTTGGGGCGTGGAGCACGAGATTTAAAGGGCCACACACCCTGAATCGGCTCATTTATAATGATGCCCCAAAATAGGCAGTTAAAAAAATTAATTAAAAAAAATCTATGTGGTATTTTGAGCTGAACAGACACATTCAGGGGACACCTAAGACTTATATTACATCTTTTAAAAAAAAAATTCTAGGGCACCTTTAAAGCGATATAAAGGACATTAGGAGGAGAAACGGTTAGAGATTAGAAGGAAACAGAGGTTTTTACAGAGTCTAACGGCTCGGGCCGAGGTGTAACATAAACTAAACTCTATTGGCTGTTTTAAAAAAGGGGCGGGGCTGTTCGATATATTACGCTGTCTTCCTGTTTCAGTTGAAATTACGTCAACACACTGAATAATTCTGTGCGTTCCAAAGCTCTTCAGTGGGCCTTTAAACAATAGTTGAGTTAAATAAAACTAGCCAGCAGGTTGGGTAAACATTTAACCTAACTGCTGGGTTAAAACAACCCAGTCGCTGGGTTTGTCCATTTTCAACCCAACTTGGGTTGTTTTTAACCCAGCATTTTTTAGAGTGTACTGCTAATACTGTCAATAAAGGATGGGTTAGTAAATTACAATGTATACAACGGAGCTAAAGGCACACCTTATAAAATGTCTGGTTACCAACTTTCTTCGAAATACCTTCTTTTGTGTTCAACAGAAGAAAGAAACTCATACAGGTTTGGAACAGCTTTTTTTCATTTTTGGGTGAACTATACCTTTAATTACCTTGAACAAAACTGATAAACATGAACAAGACCTTTGTTTAAAAATACAGTCAATAATTTTATCGATTCTCATTTGCTACATAAATCTACAACATTTATAAAAACATTGAATATTAGAACAAATTAGTGCAGAATCGACTTTGCATTGCTGCCCGTGATCGCGTCAAGGATCAGCCAAATTGCATGGTCAAACTCGGCTGTTAAAGGGATAGTTCATCCAAAAATGAAAATTCTGTCATCATTTACTCACTCTCAAGTTGTTCCAAACCTGTATGAATTTCTTTGTTCTGCTGAACACAAAGGAAGATATTTGGAAGAATGTTTGTAAAAAAACAGATCTCACCCCCCATTGACTACCATAGTAGGAAAAATAAATACTATGGTAGTCAATGGGGGGTGAGATCTGTTTGGTTTCTGTCAGGTTTGGAACTACTTGAGGTTGTGTAAATGATGACAGAATTTTCACTTTTGGCAAACTATCCCTTTAAGGAAAGTGCTGAGTTGAATTTTTGTGCCATCTAGTGGTTTGAAAGAGAAAAAGTCAAATGCGCCTTCTGCCCTGTTGTACCATCTACATGCCAGACTAGAGGATGGATTTACAAACCAGGGTTAAAAATCATGTTTTGGTTCTTGTATATACAGTTCATAGTTATATAGGCCATTTGATGTATATGATGATATGATATGTTAATATAGCCTATACCAAACTACTAGAATCTGCTTTATACCTTAAATATAGTAGTAGCCTACCTACAATAATGTATGATAAAACAGAGGACCACATGTCAAGATGACTGGTCCTCGTAAAAAAATAAATAAAATTAATACAAAAATTATATTGAAAGTGCACTTAGTGCTTGAAGTGCTACTTCAAAACTTAAAAGTATGTTTAAAAAGCTGTTCTTGCAAATAATATAATATTAATGGAATAAAAGGCCACTTACATGTACTTAATAAAATTAGACTTTCATGACTATGTTTCTTAACACACTCAAGTAGCCTACACTTTTCAAATTTGCACTTTATAATAACGACAAATTAAAAGTTTTACTTTACATTTTAAATCATTTTGTTGAAATAATCTTTTGTTATGCTTGCAGTGTTTTCAATAAAAGTTTTTTTTTTTTTTAAATGTACCAAATAGCAACTTCAAACAAACAATATAATTTGATAACAAAAATACATAACATGCAAGTATCACCTAAAATGAAAGAAGTACATTTCAAAACAGTTAACGACATTTATCCATGTAACGAATTTCTAAGAATAAGGTTTAATTTGGATTGCAATGTGTGTATATTTTGTCAAAAAGATATTGAATCTCAGGAACATCTTTTTTTATAATTGTACGATTGTTAAGTCCTTTTGGAACAGATTGTATGAGTGGTTGAAGCCTTTGACTATCATATTGTTAAATTTGGTGTCTTTTTGGACAACAAAGACATAGAATTTTTGTGTAATAATGTGTTGATTGTAGCCAAAATTTTACCTACACAAATGTAGATTTGTTAAAGTTTCTCCATGTTTTGAGGCATTTAAAAATGACTTTAAAATTGTATTTAAATCCTTAGTGCCTTAAAGCTCTCTAAATTACTGGCAATATATATGGATTAACCCCCCCTGAAATCTAATTTACTCTGTTATAATTTGCTTTTCATGTTTGTTAGTTTGTTTTTGTTTGTTTTTTTTGTTTATGTTATTATTACCTTGTTTACAGTATGCTGCTTGGTCTTATTGTTAATGTCTATCATTGATAATATGTTAATGCATGTTTGTTATTTGAAATGATTTAATAAATAATAATAATGATAACATACAAGTATCAATAGAAATTGCATTAAAGTGTATTTTAGTTCACCATAAATGCTTCTCAGTACATTCGACCTACACTTGTTTCAAAGACATAGAACGAAGTAATTCTGAAATTGCACATAAAGGCTAGTTTAGAGGGGTTTTGGGCACGTTTTATCTAGCCAGTCTGTGAGACCAGTATAACCCAGCAAACCAGTTTAGGCTGTAGACCGATGTTTTCAGAAGAGTAGTAGTCAGTTGTAATCAGCTTAATTTAATGACAACAGAAGGCATAAGTGTACCAGCGGTGTGTGTGTGTGCGTGCGTGCGTGTGTGTGCGCGCCCACACGCGCACGCGTGGCTTCCCCATCACTGCTGTATCCTCCGCGTTATTGAAAGCGCAGGGAGAGAGAGAGAGAGAGAGAGAGAGGGAGCGCGCGCGTGTATCCGGTGCACGGGATATCCGAGCACACCGGCGATCTGACCGAGCAAGCAAATCTGGCCTCAGACACATTTTGAATGTGATGCGTGTGACATCACCCTTGAAGAAGCCGCGTACTGACCGGTGTCATCGAATGTACCGAGTGTCGTTTTGCGCCACGCATCCCCTTCTCACCGCATCCGCGCGCCGTGTACCTGACTGAAGTATGCCAGAGAAAAGAGACAGCGCTGAATCCATCAGGGATTATTCATACATCGCATGAGAAGCGTTTTACTGCATTGATCTGTGGAATAATCATTCATCCTTAGGAGTGGGTGTGCAGGTAAGGACGCGCTGAATCGCATATGTCTGTACTGGAGAACAGAGATTCACATACATTGTTGTAATGTCCGTTGATTCCTGTACGGTGAATGCAGCGACCGGCCTGTGCTGGCCACATACTGCAGTCATTTCTGGGCCGTGTCTTGAGCAGATATTTCACTGTCGCGTGTCTGTGGTGGAGTGCTTATTTTAAATGTCAGCTGCGTTTGTTTTGTGTTTAAGAAAGGCCTGGTATTTATATCTGCATTTTCCAACACACTGCACATTGGACCACATTGAGGAAAGTTGCTTGTAAGCTCAAATAAGTGGCTATGTAAAGTGACAGGCTTGAATGGAAGAAAACATTAACGTGAACATTAGATGTGTAAGCTGATGAGAATAAACAGCGCTGGGTGTAAACGGTGATTGGAATATTGGTCAACAATGCGGTAAAGGCTATAGCTGCACCTACAGCTCCAATCATAGTATGTGTCAGAAATGAGCAGCAGTGCACTTTCACTGAAACACTTGCTGTCGTTCATGACCTGTTCTGCAGCATACAAGGAAGAGTCTGAGGCGAGGATGTCTAATTTACAGTTACTTGAAACCAAGAGGCAGGACATTTGAGTCATATTTAAGGTTAAATGCAAACAGTAGGTTATGTATGCACTGCTCCTGGTTGTATTGTCTCCTAAAACTGATGCACAACCTTACTGTATATAGTATTTAGACTGCAAAGGAGGCACAGAAGCTGCACCTAAAGCAGAAGGTCTATTCATACAGACTGTTAAAGGATTAGTTCACATCTGAATTAAAATGTCCTGATAATTTACTCACCCCCATGTCATCCAAGATGTTTATGTCTTTCTTTCTTCGGTCGAAAAGAAATTAAGGTTTCTGAGGAAAACAGTCTAGGATTTTTCTCCATATAGTGGACTTCACTGGGGTTCAACGGGTTGAAGGTCTAAATGTCAGTTTCGGTGCAGCTTCAAAGGGCTCTACATTATCCCAGACGAGGAATAAGGGTCTTGTGTAATGAAACGATTGGCCGTTTTCTAAAAAAAAATGATAATTTGTACACTTTTTAATCACAATTTGTCATCTTGCATTGCTCTGTGATGCGCCACGCATTATGTAATCATGTTGGAAAGGTCACGCGTGACGTAGGCGGAAGTACCGATCCAGTGTCTACAAAGCGAACGTGCAAAGACTAAGTCAAACGGGCTTTACAAAAAAAGGTAAAACAATGATGTTGGACGATTTTGAAGTTGGAGGAGAAAATGAGTTTACAACGTGACTACGTTGCGCGTGGCGCATCGCAGAGCAGTGCAAGATGAGCATTTGTGGTTAAAAAGTATATAAATTAAATTTTTTTTAGAAAATGACTGATAGTTTCTCTAGATAAGACCCTTATTCCTCATCTGGGATCATGTAGAGCTCTTTGAAGCTGCACTGAAACTGACATTTGGACCTTCGACCAGTTGAACCCCAGTGAAGTCCACTATATGGAGAAAAATCCTGGAATGTTTTCGTCAAAAACCTTCATTTATTTTTGACTGAAGAAAGAAAGACATAAACATCTTGGATGACATGGGGGTGAGTAAATTATCAGGAAATTTTAATTCTGAAGTGAACTAATCCTTTAAATGCTGCACATACAGTAGGTGGAATAGATGCAGTAATAATTGCAATAATAATTTTTTATGATTATTGAAAAATGATTAAAGAAAATATACAATAATGCAAAATATTAATTACAATAAACATGTATTTTTCAATTTAGTAATAAATAATTTCAATTTAAAAAAAAAATTATTTGTACATTTTAAAATATTTTATGGACCGTTTAAATGCACCAAATCTCATTTATATGAAACCAAGTGTCAGGACATATATATGTCATTATATATGTTAACTGCAAACAATGTATATTCATTTAGTCTGTGAATTTCTAATTTGATTTAGATTAGTTGATGCACAACTTTGCTACAGAGCTTTCTTTTGCTACAGGTTCTTTGCAACAAGCACCTGTTTTTATACTCCTAAATCCAGCTGGATTGATGACTTTTTTAAAATAAGAGGTGTATGTCTTTCACAGTGACAAGAGATTGAAGTCTTGCTTTTTTAGCAATGGATTTTGTTACTAATGTTTGAATGTGAGTACAGTGTGACGTCATGGGACTAATGCTGTCTGTAGTGCTGATGTTCACTGTTGCACCTTCTAATGTGTTGTCTTTTAAAATCAATCAAATCATATTGAGTTTCTGAAATTCTAGTCAAAGATACACAGATTTGTGTATATATCCAGTGTAGTCCAGTTCTACTGATGTCATTGATCCCCAAGCAGATTTTATTTTCAGTCGAACAAATTCAACAAGATGTCTATATTTACTTATCAATTCGATCAAGACATGAAGGAAGGTGGCAGCAAGCATAGAGAGAGAGAAATCCTCTGCCCAGGGAGTGATGGCCGTCATGTTAATGCAGCATGGCATGATCTCCCTCAGGTCCTCCTCCTCTCTTTGAGGACTGGATCACTTTTTTATTCCCCTGAAAGCAACCTTACAGTCTTGGAAGAAGCACAAGCTCCTGATCTATATCTGACCTATTTGTGTTTAAATGTAGAATGTCCTTTTTAAAGGGCAATCGCTGTTCTTGTTGAGGCAGATTCTTCCGTCAGATTATCCTCGTCCAGCCCGTCTGTCCCTCTGTTTCAAATCTGGAGACTGATTTAGGAACATGATGTCATGATGATGTCAATGCAGATTTATCCTATTATGCTTATATATTGACAGTGAGGAGACAGGGTGGATGATACCTGCTGCTTTGATAAATTAAAAAGAGCTAATTAATTATAAGCACGTCCAGAAAGAATCTGCAGTGCTTTTTGTCAGCGCAGATTATATGCACTGAAAAAATTATACTTTGTTTGGACCAACTTTAAAAAATAAATAAATAAATAATTTATTACAGCCAAATGTACTAGTTTTGGTCAAATTCTATTTGTTTTTTGGTTTAAAACTCACATTTATATTTAATGGGATCTAGACATGGATTTTTTAAATTATTTTAATAAGTTACAATGAGGTTCATTTATAATGTCAATAATGTTATTTTCACACACCCACACACACAAATAAACTATTAATTTCAACCCTCATTCTGACCCTCTGTCTGAAATGATCCGTTTTTGAGGGGCGGCTCCTTTAAGGCGTGTCAGTAATCGGTCACTGTTATGATTGGCTAACGTCATTGCATAGGAAAGAGTATCAAACACCCACTCGCTCTTTTAAAAACATAATCTATGTAAAACCATTACTTACAGACAAAGCATTATGAAATCATTTAACTTACGTTTGCAATGCAGCTGCTGTCAGATCCAGTACTGTTGGCTGCTTCATCTGCGAATTCTCCATTACACTGTGCCTCGCTGACAAAGCAAAATGCTCTGAACAAACATATAATAATACGACTTGATCTAGAACTCCTTTAAAGGGGACCTATAAAGCCCTTTTCACAAGATGTAACATACGTCTCTGGTGTACCCAGAATGTGTCTCTGAAGTTTCAGCTCAAAATACCCCACAGATCATTTATTATAGCTTGTCAATTTTGCCCCTATTTGGGTGTGAGCAAAAAATAATAATTTTTGTGTGTGTCCCTTTAAATGCAAATGAGCTGCTGCTCCCGGCCCACTTTCCAGAAGAGGGCGGAACTTTAACAGCTCACGCTTTGGTTGCTCAACAACACTTTCATACAGCCAAAAAGAGGATTGTCAGTAACGGTGTTCAGCCTTAAATTGTTCAAACCACAGTCGACCCTGATGGAGAGACTCGGGAAGAACTTGTAGAATGCAACTAGACGTTTCTGAATGGTTAGTGGATAAATTTATGTAGTTGCTGTGGAGTTGATTCAAGTCATGGTAATCTTTTGTGCAAATCCAGTGTTGAATTGACCCTCGTTTCTGAAGCAGTCCGGCGTAAAATGACGGCATGACAACAACACTCTACTACAACAACTCTTCCTCTTCTCTAAAGCAGCCCAACATGGCCTCAACCCCTTTGTTGCGTGTTCTCGGGGGCAGGGTTTATGTAAATTGTAGTGTTAGTGATGTCACTACAGTGTATCCAGTGTAGACAGCATCAGTTGTTATAATGGGTTATATTTGCTTCTGACGCGACGCTCGCATCCAGTGTAGGCAAGTGTCAGCCGTTGAACGACTGAATGCCCGTGGGCGGGGTCTATCGTGCGATGATGTATAACTATTCGTCGAGGTCTTGCCCTGGAGGCAGTCAGTTGCAAATGCATTTTGTGATGTCACAAGTCCTCCAATATCAAAATGAGCCTTTTTTGGAGCTTGATTAAAAATTGCTTTGTTTATAATGAGGAGGACGTTTTAAGCTATGAAACTTGCAGGATGTTTTAATGGTACAAAAACCTTTTATATGCCAAAAGATCAAGGCAAATTTGATTTCTCATGTCATGACACCTTCAGTTTTAATAAAACAACATATTTATTTTCTCAAAGACAAAAATATTAATGCAAAGTAAGATTATTTATTATAAGCCAAAATGTTATTTAATGTAGGCCAATATAATAATTTTTGGCCTTGATTTCACTATAAACAAAATCTAAATTAGCTACAAATAATATGAAAAAAATCACTAAAGATAAAATTACACACACACACACATATACAGTGGGTACGGAAAGTATTCAGACCCCCTTAAATTTTTCACTCTTTGTTATATTGCAGCCATTTGCGAAAATCATTTAAGTTCATTTTTTTCCTCATTAATGTACACACAGCACCCCATATTGACAGAAAAACACAGAATTGTTGACATTTTTGCAGATTTATTAAAAAAGAAAAACTGAAATATCACATGGTCCTAAGTATTCAGACCCCTTAGCTGTGACACTCATGTATTTAACTCAGGTGCTGTCCATTTCTTCTGATCATCCTTGAGATGGTTCTACATGGTTTTTTGAGTCCAGCTGTGTTTGATTATACTGATTGGACTTGATTAGGAAAGCCACACACCTGTCTATATAAGACCTTACAGCTCACAGTGCATGTCAGAGCAAATGAGAATCATGAGGTCAAAGGAACTGCCTGAAGAGCTCAGAGACAGAATTGTGGCAAGGCACAGATCTGGCCAAGGTTACAAAAAAATTTCTGCTGCACTTAAGGTTCCTAAGAGCACAGTGGCCTCCATAATCCTTAAATGGAAGACGTTTGGGACGACCAGAACCCTTCCTAGAGCTGGCCGTCCGGCCAAACTGAGCTATCGGGGGAGAAGAGCCTTGGTGAGAGAGGTAAAGAAGAACCCAAAGATCACTGTGGCTGAGCTCCAGAGATGCAGTCGGGAGATGGGAGAAAGTTGTAGAAAGTCAACCATCACTGCAGCCCTCCACCAGTCGGGGCTTTATGGCAGAGTGGCCCGACGGAAGCCTCTCCTCAGTGCAAGACACATGAAAGCCCGCATGGAGTTTGCTAAAAAACACCTGAAGGACTCCAAGATGGTGAGAAATAAGATTCTCTGGTCTGATGAGACCAAGATAGAACTTTTTGGCCTTAATTCTAAGCGGTATGTGTGGAGAAAACCAGGCACTGCTCATCACCTGTCCAATACAGTCCCAACAGTGAAGCATGGTGGTGGCAGCATCATGCTGTGGGGGTGTTTTTCAGCTGCAGGGACAGGACGACTGGTTGCAATCGAGGGAAAGATGAATGCGGCCAAGTACAGGGATATCCTGGACGAAAACCTTCTCCAGAGTGCTCAGGACCTCAGACTGGGCCGAAGGTTTACCTTCCAACAAGACAATGACCCTAAGCACACAGCTAAAATAACGAAGGAGTGGCTTCACAACAACTCCGTGACTGTTCTTGAATGGCCCAGCCAGAGCCCTGACTTAAACCCAATTGAGCATCTCTGGAGAGACCTAAAAATGGCTGTCCACCAACGTTTACCATCCAACCTGACAGAACTGGAGAGGATCTGCAAGGAGGAATGGCAGAGGATCCCCAAATCCAGGTGTGAAAAACTTGTTGCATCTTTCCCAAAAAGACTCATGGCTGTATTAGATCAAAAGGGTGCTTCTACTAAATACTGAGCAAAGGGTCTGAATACTTAGGACCATGTGATATTTCAGTTTTTCTTTTTTAATAAATCTGCAAAAATGTCAACAACTGTGTTTTTCTGTCAATATGGGGTGCTGTGTGTACATTAATGAGGAAAAAAATGAACTTAAATGATTTTAGCAAATGGCTGCAATATAACAAAGGGTGAAAGATTTAAGGGGGTCTGAATACTTTCCGTACCCACTGTATATATATATATATATTTATTTATTTATTTTTTATTTTGTTTATTTCAGTAAACTAAACTTATTTTACTGTGTTTATCCAACTGATTTGTCCAATGTATTTGAATTGACAAAATTAAAAAAGTTCTCTAAACTTTTGGGATGTAAGTTAAACTCAAAAAAGCAACAAAAGAAAAAAATATAATGAGCTAAGATTTTTTTACAGTGTAAAAACATTTTGTTAGTCAATGTTTAATTAAGTTTACGTTACATAAATAATATAATATTAATATAAATAAAGACCTTAATTGTGATGTCTTTTTAAAACATGCATCATATTTTCTGTTATGTACAAAAAAAAAACACCAGAAAAATGAATAAACCCACAAAACTTTCTGCAATCAGTAAAGCTAGCCAGTATTTTTCACATTAAAAGTCATAATATCAAAAGAAAATACTATTTAAACAAAATTGTTTCTTTAATTTTTTTCTATTTGGAGTTTTATTTTGCTTTTAGACACTGAACAAAACAGGTTTAAAACAGAAACCTTGATTAGACCAATATATTGACCAATCGTTCCGGTGTGGGATTCATGGTCAGGTGTTTATTTTGTGTGTCCTTTTGATTACATCATTGTCCCTACATCATTTCTTAGTGAAATTGTGCATCTCTAAGGAGGTGCCTGAGCAGAGTTTATGTTTGTCAGCGCTGTAAGAGAAGGAGAGATTTATCGACTGGCCACTACACTGAGGAAGGTCCAGAGCACAGCCAAAGCTGTATAATAATGAGCAATACTCTGCAAGGAACAGCAGTAGAATAAAGGCTTCAGCTCCTTGATTTACCCACCTCCAAAGACAAACAGGCCTTTTCGACACATCTACTCGGTAGATCAACCAGAACTGTACTGATTTTGCCTTAAAGCTCAGAAGATAAATGACCTGAATCAAATGTGCTCACTGTGTGTGTGTGGTGCGATTGTGTCTGATTCTTCTCGAGACTGCTTGCGAGGAGTGGAGTTAATTGTGAATGTGTGAACGCCTGAAGTCCAGTGCTTCTCTCACAGCTGTGTTTGTTTGTCAGGGAGAAACACATGTCAGTTAGATCCTGCAGTCTGTCATGTCCATGGACACCAGGTGCTGGAGAGGAATAAAGCCCCGATAGGCCCAGTAAGGACAAGAGAGCCTGACACGAGGTCAAATTGTTAGTAGTATCAGAGAATCGGGAAAGGAAACCCTGGGTACATTATACCCAATGTTATCTGATACAGAGTTTGTGTAAAATATACATTGCAAATTTGTTTCATACTCTCTCAGAAAAAAGATACAAAAGCTGTCACTGGGACGGTACCCTTTCAAAAGGTACACCTTTTGTACCTTATTTACCCCCTAAGGATGCATATTTTGTACTTAGTTGTACAGTTTTGTACTTATTTGACAGCTTTTGTACCTTTTTTTTCTGAGAGTGTATCTTAATTTGTGTGTTTTAATCTATTATTAATATGTGAAACCTTGTGAAAAGATGTGCACTAAATTGTATTGAATGTGCACTTGTAGTGTACTTCAAATCTAAATCTTGCACTCGTTCACACGTAACGCAAGAGACTGAACGTGATTCAGTGCACTGATATATTCACGGTGAAGTTCTTTTTCGTTCTTTGCTTATAAGTAAAAAGAATTTGGAAATACCTTTGCAGCTATATACTGTTAAAGAACATCCAGACACCATTCACATCGCTGACGTTTAGATGTATATGTAAATTGACAATGCAGTACAGAATAGCTCCTTCTGCGAATATCCTGAACATTGTATAAGCATTCATTTCCTGTGTCATAGAACGGAAGATAGGCTCTCTGGAGCATATGTAAATCAGCCTACAATTAAAGGGGTGCTTGATTATGTTTTCACTTTTTTAACTTTAGTTAGTGTGTAATGTTGCTGTTTGAGCATAAACAACATCTGCAAAGTTACGACGCTCAAAGTTCAATGCAAAGAGAGATGGGTCTATGACGTATAAGGATTTTCGATAGGCCAATTTTAAAATACAAAAAATAATATCTATGGCAATTGTTCAAACATTAAGAATGTTGTGTACTCATAAATTCATATTAAAATTTTAAATTAAGTGATTTTAGTGTTTTTATTATCTAGATGAATTGGCCATAGCCTTAAAAAAAATGTCATGTGGTGCGACCGTGATTTATCTTAAAAGTATTTAATTTCCTTAACATGTTAACAGTTCTCAGTAATTAAAGTGTTTAGAAACAAAGTATTTGCAGTTCTTTTGAGATAAAGAATGACCTTATATTTTTGTTTTATAACTTCAGAGTTGCCCTCTTAAATGTAGTTAACTGCTTAATTTTTCCCGAAAATTGCATAAAACTGTTAAAAATGTTTTAAAAATACTATTCACTTAAGCAAACTGTATCAGTGATTCATATTTCAGCCAAAGAAATTAGATATTTTATTTTTAATTTAATACAGTTATTGTTGTTATTGGTCGCACCACATGATGTGTGGTCGCTCCAAATGACATGAAGACCTTAAATATCATTAAAAATCTATTTAAAGAGATCACTAAACAATACATTTTATACAAAAAATAGATTTAAACCAGATTTTATTTAAATTTCAGAATTTTCATGTGCACAAAAATATTATAAGCTTTTTTTTATATTAAAAAAATCACATCGCAAACATTAGGGCACCATTTCATTTAAGCTGACTTTCATTTAAGTTTAAATTAATTAATACTTTAATTCATCAAGGACACATTAGGCCTAAATTGTTTAAAAGTGACAGTAAAACATTTTAGTTTTTTGGTGGTTTTTTGATGGTCGCACCACATGATATTTCATAAAATGGACATCATCAGACAAAGTTTATTTGTATATTATGATGGAAATATAAATACAAATGCTTTGCTATTTTGTACAGGATTACAAAACATGTTGGAAATCATGCCAAATAGTGCAGAAAATGAATTCGAATAAATTTAGAGTAATTTCAAAGACAGAAGTTACGGCTGGACAGTCGCACCACATGATATTTTGATACTTTTAATAACAGAAAATTACAAATAACTAATGTTTTTTGAAAAGTTAAAGTAAGTACATGCATGGGAGAGGTACTACATACATATGGTATCTGTTTATGCATATAAACCAAATTTTAACTGAACAGAAAATTTAGGCGTCATGTCATTGACCCAGATATTTTCTTTTAAAGAATTCTCTGTTTACAACAAACGGCTGGGAACATGCAACAAAGGGATCAAGGCCATGTTGGGCTGCTTTAGAGAAGAGGAAGAGTTGTTGTAGTAGAGTGTTGTTGCCATGCCGTCATTTTACGCCAGACTGCTTCACAGCAACTACATACATTTATCCTCTAACCATTCAGAAACGTCCAGTTTCATTCTAAAGGTTGTAACTTCTTCCTGAGTCTCTCCATCAGTGTCGACTCCGGTTTGAACAATGTAAGGCTGAACACCGTTACTGACAATCGTCATTTTGGCTGCGTGAGATTCTCCAGCTTTGTTGTTGTTAAGCAACCGAAGCACGAGCTGTTAAAGCTCCACCCTCTTCTGGAAAGGGAGCTGGGAGCAGCAGCTCATTTGCATTTAAAGGGACACACACAAAAACGGTGTGTTTTTGCTCACACCCAAACAGGGGCAAATTTGAGAAGCTATAATAAATGATCTGCGGGGTATTTTGAGCTGAAACTTCACAGACACATTCTGGGGACACCAGAGACTTACATCTTGTAAAAGGGGAATTATAGATCCCCTTTAAATTCTGTCATTTCTCAAACATTACTTTGTCTCTCAGCCATCAACTGATTGCGAAGGAAATGGCTGGAATTTTTTATTTTAAAAGTGTCTTCATTGCGTTCATCCAGAGCTCCAGCTGTAAAGTGAGGTTTTGCTAGGTTGTGATATAAACTAAAGGCTACATGGCTGTATAAAAAGGGCAATGGGATCGTATCTGATCATGCTTTTGACAGGACGTAATGCACACTAAACACTATTTGCTATTTTGATAAGCCCCGCCCCAGCTTCCTGTTTCAGTAGGAAATATGTCAACATAGAAGGAAGCAAAATTATTTTTGTCAAACCATTTGGAAATGGACACTTATGGACTTTGCTGATGGAACTGATGGAATAACTCTTGTGTCATAAATGATGTTTTATTTAAAAAAAGGTTCGGGAGGAGCACGTTCAGATAATCATGACCGAACCAATCAGCGCGAGAGGCGGCATGTATAGAGAGCCGACTCACCTCGGTTCCAGCATCCCTTCTCCACCCCAACTCCTCACTCTCGATTATTCTTATCCCAGCCAGGGATGGAGGGTGGGGGGTACTCTGGGTTTGGGCCAAATTCCGAGCTTGGAGCCCTCTCCCCGGACAGCACGCCAAATACGCATATTCCATACCTTATCTGATCACATGTAAGTGCGAACTAGTGAATATGGATATGTGGGGAATGGGATTCCTGCAGAAGTTGTATGTTACAGACAGGGTTTCTCTCTGATGTGCTTGGTTGTCTGTCATCCCACATTTAATCAAATGAGGCTGCTGAAGGATCTAAGGATTCTCAAAAGCAACCTGTGTGTGTTATTTTAAGAGAGCAACCATACATCTGTGTTGTTTTATTTTCTTTGTTTTTATATGATTTAATTTTATAATCTTTAATAATTAGTAGTCATTTATGTAGTTGTCATTTGATTTATCATTTATTCATAATCATTTATTCATCATTTTATTATTATTCATTTGTCATTTTCTATTTAAAATGACTTATTATTTCCTTTGTATTGCTGTTTAATCTAATGATTGTGGGGTTTCATAGAATGTGGAATGTTTGTCTTCACGAATAAGAGATAAGAGAAATATCACCATTTCAAGGGGTTATTGGGATGTTTTAGTGAAGCAATTTTGTATAACCAACCTTTTGTATTTGTGCTGGTCAGACAAAGTTTGAGCATTGAAACATACACAACTAAGCTTATTCAATAAACCAACTCTGCTCATTTTATAACCATCACTTCGTCTCCTGCTTTCTGCTCTTCTCAGTCAACATCTTGTCTCATAGATGACTGTTAATATAGTTTTGGGTACCAGACAAAACACTCATTTTGGGTACCAGACCAGACTTGCTGTTAACAGGTGTTGGTATTAGACAAAACTCTAAAGGCTGCTGACTGGTTTTGGATACCAGGGAAGACGGGATATCTTCTGGCAGGAATTCGACGTCCGGGGCCGAATATGATATTTATGACGTGGAGACGTGACACTGACAAATTTGCGTTTTTGTAGTCTACACGGAAACAATAACAGTATAGTTTTCAAAAACTTGCAGTTTGAAACCCGTTTTCAAAAGTTAGATTTTTCAGGCCCCCACGCCGTTGTCGTGTAAATGAAAAGCCAAAACACATACAAAGTTTTCAAAGTAGTTGAAAACGGGGTCAGGTAAACGGCCCCTTAAGCCCAAAGTATACCTCACTTTTTACGCGTATGCGACTGTCATCAGAAGAGTACGAGCATACTGTACATACAGCGGTGGATTTATGTAAAGGTCGCACATGCGCATTTAATTTTTTTTGCAGTAATTATTTTATCCACAAGGTGGCAACCATACCCTTGGGGCATCGATTCACAAGGTAGTCGAAGAAAACCTGCATAAACAGAACGGACAGGAACGCATGCAAGCTACAGGGACAATGGAGGCCTACATAGACCAGAGATTGTGTGAAGAGGTTAGAAGGTACCCTCATTTGTACAACTCTAACATGAAAGAATACAAATATAGAGTCAAAAGTACCGACTTCGGTACCAATCGGTACTGAAATTTAAAAAGTGTTACGCTTTGAGCGTTGTTGAGCGGATTCGTAAACACCGCTGATTGGCCATTGTGTTGACGCACTCATCGGATATGTCTGTGATTTCAATGATCAACGCATGGCAGCGCTTGAAAGCACACAGAAGTGTTTGAATTTAAAAGCGTTTTGAAAGCGGGAGCAGGAGCGTTTGAAAGCAGGTGTCTGTCAGCGGACTGGTCCGCGATAGACGCCTGCTTTCAAATGCTCCTATGTGTATCTCTGTAAGCGCTTGGTGTAAATTGATGACTATTTACAACTTTTTTACAGCGTTGATCATTGAAGCCAATCACAGACATATCTGACGAGACGTGAAAACAATGGCCAATCAGAGATGTTTACGAATCCGCTCAACAGCGCTCAAAGCATCACATTTTTTAAATTTCAGTACCGAAAAGGTACTTTTGACAACTCTACTACAAATATATTTACATGGGTTGTAACTGCGTACGCTAAAAAAACTAAGCATACAAGGCTTTAGGTTGGTTTTGTTCCTCTTTGCCTGAGTTCCCTGTCATTGGTAGTTTCCATGGTTGTTAATGTGTTACAAACCTGTTCCCTGTCATGTTAATTAACGTCCCTTGTGTATTTAAGCCCTGAGTTTTCCTTAGTTCCTTGTCTAGTGTTAACGTTACGTTTAAGCGTGTAGTGCTTTGTTCCTCCTGGTATTCATTCTAAGTGAGTTTGAACGTCTTCTTGCGTCACACGTCTTTCTTGGATTATCTGCTGCAGCTCACCGTAACAACTCTCCAATGGTGAGACTGCAATGATTGGCCTAATTCACAAAGAATTTGTTTAATGTGATAAGAAAACTTCCATATGTCTCTCACCCATTCCTTTGAAACTATGTTGGGTATCTATCCGTCATTCCTTTTCAAATAACTCTTGGGTGATCTCAATGCCCTATTCTGCTGCTTGCTTTTGGTACAGAGTATTTGAGAATTTGCATTTCAACTGTTTGTTCTAAAAATTATTTTTGCAAGGTCTTTAGTGTCTATTTTGGGTATATTTTTGTTATTAATACATTCATAAATCAAATGAAGTTTCAAAAGAATGGGCTGAGTGGATTGTTTTTGTGAATTTTACAAAAGGTAAAATGTCAACGTGCCTAAAAGAGATGAATTCTGTTTTGCATAAAACACATGGCCTGTAAACTGTACCTCCCCATTAGAAATGAGGCCACCTGTGAAACATTTGAAACACTTCCATATATGAGTCATATGTCTATTTAAACATTAGGAGGGTTTAAAAAATGTATAAATCACTCATTTAAGTATATTTAAAATAAAAATGGCATAAATTCATCACACAAAACAAATTCTGCTTATCTCTTTCTATTTCTTGATGTGCCATTTGGAATATCTGTCAGGAGGGTGTTGAAAAACAACCCACATTGTGTGTGTGTGTGTGTGTGTGTGTGTGTGTGTGTGTTATTATGGGGGATGGGGGCCAGTGAGATTTTGGGTTTATGAAAGCTGGGGGAGGGGAGCGCTCTGCACTTTTGTGCTGCATTCACTCAAGACAATAATGACTGACATCTCAATGAACATATGAGGAAAAAGAGCAGATCACACCTGTCAAAGTCTCTGTGTTTGTTTATAACCATGAGAACAGTGACTGTATGGATAGAAATTCATGAAATTGCACATGTGACAGACACGGCACACCAATGGTCTGGTTGTTCACCGGCAGCCAGTGGAAAGGGTTCTGGAAAGGGGGATGGGGGGAAGGATTAGCCTCCCAAATCTATTAGAAATTCATTCATACTAAATTCACTTATAAAGATGCTGAAGAAAAAAGGGCTGCTCTCTCATATTGGTGGTGAAGAGTAGGTGAATTGACCCAGTTGTTCTGTATTCCTGTAAAAAGGTCACTTGACGTCATCTTCTCATGAAGCTACTGTACATCAGCTTGAGGGGAATTGGAACAGTTATTTGTTGTGGTTTCAAAGGAATATCTGTCTCGTACAACAAATCGTTCTGGTCCTGGATGCTGAATAGTCAGTACAAAGTTTCTGTGCTGCAATAGACAACATAGTAGGCTAACAAATCTGACTCAAAACACCTGTTAAGATAGACAGCACACATAGACCTTACCTTAGTTAACATATGAGGAACCATGGCTACTGTCCAGTTGCTCAATAGTGCCTTGCAAAGAGGACTTCACACTGACAGGGTTTTGAGCTATCTTAAGTAAGACTTAAAATTATAAGACTATTTTAGGCAGTCATTGCACACTACCTCACGACTACTTGAAGTGACTAAATAACACAAAACGAGCATTTTTCTTAATCTTAATTTGTTTACTAGACACTAGATAGATACTTTTGTGTGAGTATAAAGTGCACAATATGTGACCTTTAACCACCTAAAACCATTTTCATATTAAACATTGCAACACTCATTTAAATTTAGGTGCTGTTTTGCCGTTGGTGGTATTTTTTGTGAAACTTTAACTTTGTGTATCTTTATGTGTTCAAAGTCCCTTTAAAGGGTTAGTAAAACTAACCATTAAGTTGAGTTGTTTTATCCAATCTTTCTGAAGTGACACGATTGCTTTATATGATGAACAGATTTAATTTTGCCCTTTATTCACATGTTATTCTCATGGATAACATGCTATACAGGGGCAGATTATTGATTATTAAAGACTTTCACATGGTTCTTTACACAATGCTATATTTTGACCACAAAACACTTTTACAATAGTGCATGATTTGTAATACATTTTGATGTTTGCATCATCACATAAACAGCTTCATACATTTATGTATGGCTTTTCTGACAGAAAGCTTTCTTGGTAGCTGAACTGGTGCAACATTGCACTTGTGATACGCTTGGGTACAAGTTTCATGAAATACAAGTCACCATAAAAGAGCTGTAGGTGGTAGGCTACTTAATATAAGCATTAACCTTTTAATGGCACTTCTCATTTGGAGTAACTGCCGCACTATGAACAACAACCAGCGTAATAAAACGTTCATCTGTTTCGGATTGCTTCTAGCGCCACTCACTGGACATTTCACTTTAAAACTGTCAAGAAATATGTAAGAAGCAACATAAAATTTGCCTTTGGTTGACTTATGGGTTTGGAATGACATGAGGGTGAGTAAACAATGACAGAGTATAAATTTTGAGCTGAACTATCCCTTTAAGGCAAGTTAGTTCACCTGGTGGCCATCTTGGTAATGCTACTTCCTAATGATGCAACTACAGCTTTTCTACTTGGACGGGAAAAGACTGAAATCTCCGAAACTGCTTGCCAAATTTACATTTAAACAAAACATTACAAATCAGCAAAAATAATCTGACAGAAAATGTGATAAAATGTTAAAAATGCATTTGACTTAAGCCGAAGTTACAGAAGTTAGCTGCCATGTTGAGTTGCCATTTCTCCCATTGATTTGTCTGTGAGTGCCCTGCCTCCTTATACAGGCTTTGGTGTGTATCTAAGGCTGCGTTTACACTTGCCATTAATATGCGATCACCGTGATCCGATCAAGCAGATCAGATCATTAGCCAATCAGGACACAGCGCGTTTATATTTGCTCACATAAAGTGGCCTCTGTATCTGGATAACTGATCGGATTTGTGCTTCCCGCACAATATTTAAATTAGGTGCGTTTGAAAGGAAGACGCTTGAAATGGCTTCATAGCGTAAAACAACTTTCACTTTAGCCTCTATCAATGCAGTGCACACAGCACAGAATTTTTGTGATTTATTCCACAAAAGTACAATCGATCACAAATAGAGAAGTTAATCTACCAATTTAAGTTTCCCAACATTAATCTTGTATGGTGAAAATTTTTTTTTTGACGTATTTCATGATTGAAAGGAGCGCGCAAGCATTTGTATTGTTTGTGTAATATGTAACTTTAAGGGCAGAATCCGAACACTTTGTATTAAAGAAATAAAAGAACGCACCTCACATTAAAGAGCATTAAAGGATTAGTTCACTTTTAAATAAACTTTTCCTGATAATTTACTCACCCCCATGTCATCCAAGATGTCCATGTCTTTCTTTCTTCAGTCGAAAAGAAATTAAAGTTTTTGATGAAAACATTCCAGGATT